>JAQIWF010001517.1:0-11710 GCA_034694965.1 Ceratozetes gracilis | reverse complement strand
TCTCTCTCTCTCTCTCTCTCTCTCTCTCTCTCTCTGGCTCTCTGGCTCTCTGGCTCTCTCTCTCTCTCTCTCTCTCTCTCTCGCATATATGGATGAGGGTTTGTGATGGTGTTGAGAGCATCGAATTGGGTTGACTACAGCTGTCCCAACATTTATATTCAAGAGATTGAATGGGAGCACAACTTTAAGAGATGACGATTTATATATAACTTATATTACTTAATATAACGATATCTCAAACAATCGAATAACGAGTGCTGTTATGCTCTCATTGTGTTCAATGATGAGAAGGACGACTACCTCAGCACAGCCTCACTATATCATAATGTGGACAATAATATTAATAATAATGTTTTATAAACAGCATTTGTTTGATGCGATAAAACTTAATGTTTGCTTAAATAACTATTATTTGTCAAAATACACACCAAAACCGACTATTCTTTAAAAATATGAGTTTACTCTATCCTCTGCTCTTTCTTTGAGCCCAACCTATGACTACTCCAAAAGCCATAAATTTAATGCTATTTAATCTAATAAATTTTAAACTGTACCCACTGTTTAAATACCATTTGAATATCATGCTCTTTTTAGTCCTCTCAACCGAATTCAATACATTCCTCTCTTTCTTCAATCTATACAATCAAATATCATTTAAAATCAATGAATTTCTTTGAATCGATGAGATATTTAGTTAGAAAATGAGTCAATTCATTGATTTGAATGATTCGACTCAACATTTAATTAAAGTTGAATTGAATTTGTGGTGACATTCAATGCAATTGTTTGCTATTTTGAGCGACGAATTGCTGGGAATTCAATTGGCTTTCAATCGATTCATTGGTCTCTGAATGCGTATTAAGTATTTAGTATTGACTGAACGGCAAAAGTCTATGGGTTTGGTGAACGGTATGGCATTAGTGTATGGCACAGGCCTAGAATATGGCAGTGGCATTGGTCATGGGAAATGCCACAAATCTTGTTAGCGTTACCCAATTCGATAGCTATTATACTAAATAAATCATTGAAAAGCATTTTCTAATCTCTTTTCTCATCTGAGATGACAAATGAGATTTTCTATCATAAGTATTGGCGTTTGAGGTCTCAATCAGCGATCCATCTGACAAAAGGCTGTTCCGGTTTATACCTTTCGACTTACTCTCAAAACTATACTTCACTGGTTGTCAACAAAGAAAAACGAAATAATTTTTCCCATTTTAATGAGTTTTCGGTTAAAGATTTTTTTATTAAATTTCTGGTTTATTCTCACCTATGAATCGATCGATAAGTTGGTTTGAGCGCACAATTAAGCTTTTCCTCGGGATTGGCATTTAATTAATGTGAGACTCCCAGAAACCATAGCGTCACGACTTTTAATAAACAGCTAATTATTTGCCCAAAAAATATTAATTTGTTTGAAACAAAACTAAAACCAAATTTTCACGAATTAATAAAAATAATTTGTAATTAATTGACAGAAAATTATAGTTTTGTAGGAAAATATAGAAATCAATAAATTAGCCGAAAACGGAATTCACAAAAAATAAATCTAATGGTTTGGAGCAAAGGGCCGGTATTGTCGTATTTGGAAATATTTCAATAAAAGTCATAAAACGTGTTACCCCTCCTGTGTCGGCTTTGGCCCTCTTTCCAGTCGTCAGTTAGTGCTGAGCGTAAAATTGGTTCTTTGCCTGCAATCAGTTGTATACCGAACCGAAACTAATTGAGAAGTAATTTGTCAGAAGCAATGACTTAATACCCAACTTAAGTCTCACCACTCGCTCACCGACCAAATGGGTGTCGATTCACAACTCAGACCCATATTTCGCGCCTTATATTCAACTCATTTGTGAGACGAATATTTGCCGAAAAAATGTATTCACACAAAACGAAGGTATTATTTAAATGACTTTTATTGTAATATTTCAGTAATAAAGCGTTGAATCGACATATTGTATGTCTGTGTGTCTAATGTTCTGCTAGTTTTCCGTAAAAGCAATTCAATTCATTGGAGACATAACTCAATATATTCATTAAACTTCTCTTAAATTATATTAAGTAATATTTGAGTCGTTGCTCACACTATCACTTAATTATGGGTTCATTATATTCTATTAAGTTTTTCTTTTGACCCAATAATAAAGCCTTAAATAGTTGAGCATGTTTAAATCCTTAATTAAGATATTGTCGATTAAAGCGTATATCGAGCGACTAAAACATCTTAACTTCATTACAGAATTATATTCTTTTGGAAAATAAGATAATTTGATAAAATTATCCGACTCTTAGTCTATTGCTGTCAGATATAAGGATAAGTTAATAAAGAAATTGAACAAATGCTTAGAAGATATTCTCATCACTTTTTAGCCATACTTTTAGGCCAACTCTCACTTTCGGGGACAACACTATAATTAAAGTATTAGTGAATTAATAATTTGAGAATATGTCAGATCCGAATCACGCCTTTTGAGTAATTATATAATCGGAGCAAAAATAGGCGAGACTTTTGATAATACTCTGTGATTACATATAAGAGCACAGAATAAGCTTAAGATTACACCAAATATTCACTGAAATTTGACGCCAATTAATGAATTGTTTACTTAAAATTTCTCTCATCTTAAGTGTAAAACTATTCTCTCGATGTATGACATGAAAGCAAATATTGTCTCATTTTTTTTGCCCTAAAATGCGATTCTTAGGCAAATGCTGTGCAACTGTTCTTTTCAATAGTTATTGTTATACAAAGTATTGAAAAACATATGAAATATATATTTACAACTAAAAGGTTCCAACAAAAGGCCAAATTGACCGCTATTTGTGACCATTGAAAGGCAGGCGCGTGACTGCTGTTTGTCCAGAATTTTATTACCAGTCCTAAAGAGTTCCCATTCATAACCAGATCAAAGATTAGATTTATGTCAAACACTAATATTTTCATTTTGTATTGAATATGAATGCATTGAATGCACACTTCATTTCTGCTCAAATAAATACTCAAATTGTGTTCAGAAGTTTTTAATGCTTTTATTCGAGAATTATATTAAAATTTTTATCATTAGCTGTCGTTTATTATGAAAGATGTTTCTGAATATCCATTCATTAAGTGCGAGGATGTCTACGGCATCGGTTGGCTTCAGGAGTCATTTGCATGACTTGACAACACTTGCAAAGAATGTCAACACTTTATTGTCGCCAGAGTTGTATGAGTTGTATGGGAAGAGAGTGGAGACCGAGAGTCAAGTCTTGTCATTGAATTAGTTGTGAAGTTAACAAAAGTTTTATTATTAGAAAAAGTCAAAACCGCGTAAATGACAGTATGTTTAGCAAAACATTTTGCTGAGAGAGGAGTAGGCCCTAAAGGAACCCATATTTTGATGCAGTAAAAGATACTCTGAGTTCACGCCCACTAATGACAGCCAATTCAATGGCAAACTAACGACAAATATAAATGGTTTTTGATTCCTCTCAGCCTTTCTCAGCAAAAAGAGAACTATTTTTTCCTTTTATTCAATTCATTGAGAATGTGATAAATGAATAATTGTTGCTCTCATCACATATATATGCAAAACATATTTCAATGAGATTTTGTTTACAAAAGAGATCCGCAAAAAACGAATACAATATGAAACCGCCGATACATCTGTTCTGTTCGCCATCCCTTACCATCCCTTACCATTTCTTGCTATTTTTCGCCACTGAATCTCATAATCGGTGGCCATCTCTTGCCTTTCCGTTCACTGCGTTTGCCTTTTCTTATTGTAAAGAAGTGTTTCATAACTCTAAAGGCATTCAACAAATGCTAAACATATCGCAAATCTCCTCAAATGTGGTCTATTTGTAAGGATTATTGCAAACAATAATTGTCGTCGTGTTTTGCAACCCATAAATAATTATTCTCATTGAAAGACACTTCTCTACCAATATTTTTGTGCAAAGAAAAGATTAAAATTGAAAATTGAACACAATCTTCATCTCTCCTTCCACAAGAATTTATATATCCTGGTGAAAAGAACAACCTACGTAATTCTAGTGATTTAAAAGTTTAAAGAATAATCGATAAAATAGCCATTACTTGGAGTGAAATCCGATATAATGTCAAAGGTTTTCTCATTTCAAAAAATAAAACTCAAATATAAGGAAAATTCATTTGATTTTATTGAAAAAATGTAACGATTTTTAAAAAGTAAATATAATTATATTGAAGTTATTGACGAAATGTATGCGAAGGGAAGGGAAGGGAAGGAATGAAAAATTTCATTCTTTTATTCAGAAATGATTGGAATAAGACATTAGAATAATGGCTCGAAAACCGTTTTTCTGGTGAAAGTAATGTAATGTAAGGTAATGTAAGTAAAGTATATAAAACATACATTATTTAAAAGCAAACAATATATATAACATTGAAGTGATATTGAGTTTTATAAAACTTAATAACCAAAAACTTAGGGCCAACTCCAGCGCTGTGCACAGCACAGGCATATTCTGCTTTTGCACAATAAGTGCTCCCAACGAGAAATCTAGTTGTGCTCCAATCCATTCATCAGTGCATTGTGTCACCAACAGCTGTGCGCCATTACTCTCACCAACACTCGCAGCCCAGAGTCCGTACTCTCCCTGCTCTCTCCCTCTCCCTCTCTCTTCTCTCTCTCTCTCTCTCTCTCTCTCTCTCTCTCTCTGGCCTTTCTATTGACTGGTCTG
The DNA here is from genome assembly GCA_034694965.1 of Ceratozetes gracilis. Lineage (NCBI taxonomy): Eukaryota > Metazoa > Arthropoda > Arachnida > Sarcoptiformes > Ceratozetidae > Ceratozetes > Ceratozetes gracilis. The sequence goes on along the minus strand of JAQIWF010001517.1, from coordinate 7,009 downwards.
GTAGTCGTGACTGAATAGGCCGACCATCACATCATATCATATATACCATAATATTTGGCTCTAATATATATATCGTTGTTATATTGAAAAGAAAAGACTTAGGAATTGATGATCTTTTATTGGATTGTGTTCTGCAGTGAGCGCTGCCCAACGCACCCGACGATAACCATTGACTCCCATTTTTCGTGTAATTAGAGCCGAGAGTCCGATCGGACACAGACTCTGTTGAAAACAGAATGTCGTATATATTTGTCAGCGCCAGCAGTGATGTCAGACTCTCTCCTCTTCTGTTTGTCCGACAAAATCACTTTCTATTCAATACAATCAATAAAACTCTCATTTAATCCAAACTTAGACTCACTTTCACTCATCAATTAGTTTTAATTACAATTACTTTCTTCCAATCAAATAAAAACATTTATTTTTTTTATTACTCCATTTGAGAATATAATTATTATCCATAGCAAGTGCTCACATTTAGAATGAAGCAGGCTCATTTCTGAGTTTTAACTCTTTTTAAGAAGAAACTGTCTTGGTATTTAATAAAATGACTGCAAACATTTTGATCGATTATAAATTAATGTAGAGAATGGATATAAGGGAGGGTTCAATAAATTGAATGTTATTTACAATGAAAAAGTGGTTGAAAACATTGAGAGCACTGGGAGTCAAACACATCACTTAGTTTTACAGTCGATTGGTTTTGTTGAAAGCCTTAACCATATCATTGTATTTGACATTAGAGGAGGCAATCGTTGCAAATAAAGTAGCCATCGATGGATATGTTGTTAATGATTTGATTGAAAAACAAAAGCACAAGCAGTGAGTGCTCTAATCGATGGCAATAACTGTTTGATAAATTGAATGTATATAACGAAATATAATATCCATTTGTATTAGACTTTATGGAAGTGAAGCACAATTGGATGTGATTTCTTGTGTGAAACATTTGTGTTCGTCACCAGCGCTCCGGTCATAAAAGAGACTCATTTCTCCACTTTTATGACTCAAATACTGAAAGCTATTCCGATAATCATTGGTCTCAACATAATTATCACTTAACCATCGCTTAATTTACTCCAACTCTCTATCGCTGTTTCGCATCTCTTTTGCATTTAATGTTTGTCTCCATTATTCAAATTCTAACAAAAGATGACTTTTATATTCATTTGCGACTAATTATTCAATTCATACTTCGATGAAATTTTAATTACTTTTTATTTCATTAGTTTATGCTTTCATTAAAATTCTCCAAAATCATCAATTTGTTCATTTTATCACTAATTATAGTCATTTGACCTGACAGTGGACAAAAAGTGCAAATTGAGCATGGTTTCAATGCATGACTGTTCTATGAATATATTCATCCGTTAAAATTTTGAACTGAATTTCTTATTGGGAATTATGTAAACGCATAGTAAAGGGATTTTGTCTCCAATTTTTTGGTCATTAGTGAAGTTGATTCACTTTTAACGAGTAAAAAATGTATTCAATATTATTGTAATACAGTTTCGTCAGCACTGGGCTCACCATTCAATTCTCCATTTAGACGATGACAAGCGTTGACTGCCTTTTAATACTTGTGTTAATATAAGGCTAGTTATAAACAGGGGAACAGATTATGCTATTATACGATATGCTGTGAGAAAAAGAGCCCTATTTTTGCTCATTCCTTCTGTTGGCTTCAATTTTCACATTTTATTCGACATTTCTTTTGTGTTTTTGTGTGACATTTGGTCAAAGAATCACTTATTTACTGATTTATATTCAAAGCGCGAAAACACAGATAAAGCAGATTCTGTTTCTTAAATCGATGGTTGTCTGCATCACAACCAACACATCTTTGCACAAACATTTCTAATGTATCCAGGTAAATAAAAGAAGGTAATCTTGAGCAAATTGTTATAAAACTAAAAATAATTTGCCCACCCTCATTTTTGTAGTTAAATTCTTAAGAGATTATACTTTGCTGTTGAAGAAGTCGGTCGTCTCAACGTTAATATTGTGAACAAAACCTACGCTCAGATCGTACTCTTATTTTAAAAGTCTTGAATCTTTCAAAAGGTTACCACAACTAGAAGTATATAGTATTATATGATAACATAGAACATCCCTATCCATATCCTATTCATATCTTACCGATACCTTTATCTCTTAGATTTTAAGTCTTTGAACAAAATTGACAAAATTCTTATGAATATGAGTTATACAGATTCAAAATCTTACTTTAATAAAATGTAAAATTAGTGGCAATAAAAACTCATTTGCCATTTAATTCAATCTACTTTACAATATGAACCCTAGTTTGCAGATACTGCATGAAACCATCTGGATCGTTTATGTCGATATTAGAATTTATTAATATAAACATTAATATAAAAGAAGGTAATAATCGTTCGCATATTTTCGGTAAAATACTTGTTTGGATTCAAGTTTTGAATGTTTGAGTGACCGACTGTTTTATTTAAGGCCGTCCCTCTCACTAATGGATGCACAGTCTGTCTAACAGGTTGAGTGAATGGTTGCCAATGAGAGCGCGGCTGAGAACAGCAGCCAATAGAAGGGCAACGGTATGCGAGAGCGCCGGCTCCACACCAGTCGACATCACTTGCCGTAAGATTATTGCAATGAAATCATTGTATTCTAACTAAAGTTTGTGACAAATATCTCCAATTCTCTGACTTTTAGTTTCGTCTATTGATTGGGTTTTAAACTCAAACTACAATTTGCGGCAAAACTTGTCTGAAGTGAACATTAGTTTAAGTGTGTATTCATTGCAAAGGAGAGGCGGACAGAGATCAGAGGAATGGCAATAATAATGTCATCAGATTCTGATGAACTCTGGTCTCGAAGCTCACTGTTAACAGTGGACTATCCCGGCTCTGCACCTGATTCTCCGATGTCCTCAAATGTGTCGTCTGTTAACAGCAATTGTTTTATTAATAATAAGGACAAAAAACTCAGTCCTTCGGCCCTCAAAACCAGTTTTATTTCGACAAATAGTGAACTCAACGACGAGAATCTCGTAAACAAGTCTTCGACAGCTTTTTCCATAAGAAGTATTCTTAACAGAGGAGATCCCGTCGCCAACTACTCCAAACAGGACCACAACAGAAGCATCGGTTTATTTCATTTCTATTATTTACTCTAGTTTCTTTAATAATGAGCAATGAGCAAATTGCCCTTTCTTGTCATGTTTTGATTGTAGTGATCACCATATCTCTCACTCTAATTACTAATTACTTATGTTTTGATTAAATCTCTCTAATTTATCTTGGGGGGTTTTCAATTAATTTATATTTCAATAGAATTTATTCTAACATTTTAGTCATCTCTACTTTATTCTGTCCCCTCCAGAACATAGACTTAGTCACTAGTGATAGGTAATCAAAAGTATATCCCTATCAGTTCAATACTGATTATCTGTTCCCTAAATAATTTCCTAAATTATGAATCAAATAATTTAACTTTTAGTGAAATCTCAGTTTTAGTCTCATTTGAATGTTTTGATATTCCTTATGTAATATTAGAGACTGTTTGAACTTGCTTATTTTCTTTTCTCGCTTCTTTTTAGACAATTTGATTGGAACTAATTATTAATTTGTTTTGTTTTGTGTAAAGAGAGTCAAATGTTGCGTTACTGTCAGTCAGCGTTGGATCCCTTGTCTCTATCAGCGATGTATTCCTCCCGTCAGCAGCCTTTACTCAGTGTGTCCGCAGTTTTAGCGGCAACGGGTCATCACTTACCAAAAAAGCCAGCGCCATGGCAGCCATGGGCTGCACATTCTGAAGGCAACGGTCTTTCGCTTAACGCCAACCCATCTGCTCATCAAATGACATTTCGTGACAGCAAAGACTCGGGTAAACCATTATTATTGTCTCATTAATACCTTTGCCTAAGATTTTAAGCAGTCATTAAGTTTTATCAAATCATATCCAGTAAAACAGAATTATAATTAAACCATATTTTAATCATCAAATTAGAGATGAGTTATGTCTTATAGCAAGTATGTAAGTCTAATAGATATTTGACCAATATAATATTAGGAATATCTCAAAGGTCAAGGATAGTTAAATTCTAGCAGATATTCTCGTATAAGTGATGGCTTATGGATAACATTATTTATAGTGATTTTTATTTTGCTTTCATAAAGATTTGAAATTAATTTTTGCTCAAATGTTTTCTCATTAATGAGTCATTAATCTTGAATTAATAGGAAATGAAAGAGTGTTTTATAAGTCTTGTTATGGACTCAGTTTCATATTAACTAATTTTAATCGATTTTTGAGTTTTCATTCTTAATATAATTGATTAGTTAAGGAAATCAAGTGTTTGATTAGAGGAAAGACTGATCTGTTATTGTTGTGAGCGTTGAATCCCTATCCCTATGCCATACAATGGCCAGAATCTCATTGAAAGTACTGAATATCAATTGGGGCTCACATTTCATTAATTTAAAATTAATTTTCTCAATAGAGCCCTGTTTTGCACATAAATAACTTCGCTTTAATTCATATCTTATTAATTGTTTTGAATAGAAATGGGAGGCGAGACATAGCAACGACTTCTAACTTAATTCAGAAGGCGTTCCCTTAGGATATAGTGATTGAAATTCATTTTTCTTAAGCAAAAGCATATATGAATAGAGCCTTACATTCAATGAATGAAAATTACAATAGAATTGAGTCGAAAAGATAGTGAAAGAAGAGAAGAGAAGACCAGAGTTTTGTTTGAATAGCAAACAATAAATGAGGTGTAGATCAGTATTTAAGGCGAAAAACAATTTTCATAACAATTTTCATTAATATCTCATATTTCTCGGCTGTTATTATTCGGTTGCAATTCATTGCCACATGAAATGCATACAATTTATAGTCATATTATGTATGTATAGGTTTTGCTCCGATGTAATAATTGTATGGATTAATCGATTCATTTAACTTATCAACTCATCTAACATTTCATTATTCAATTAATTCTTTGTCTTTTGTTCATAAAACTCAATTCAAAGGATAGTAAATAATATCAGTTATTATTCAAAACAATAATTTCTGCCATTATTTTCATTTATAACTCATTTTCTTTTTCCAATTATTTATGGAAAGAGAATCCAGAAAAGAGGTTTTTATGAAATATTAGGCAATTGAGTATGACCAAGCTCACTATCTATTTCACTAAGTTTCTTGAGTAGCCTGTTTTTTTATGATTGTTGATGTACAAGATGTAGGCCTCCTTGACTGTCCCCATAGGAAAATAACTAAATTAATTCATTATCTGAAAAGCGTTGAGAAAACAAAGTTTTGGTGCTTTAATAAAACTATTAGTTTTTATTATTCTAATAATAATAATAGTAATAAAAGTAATAATTTTGAAATATTTGAAGACATGAAATGATTATTATATCGAAGTGTTTATCGAAGTTTGTATTTTTATGAATATTAGTTACTCTTATTTAATAAAAATAAAAACAAACCTTTCTTAACCCGTCAAGTTTAAGTCTTTTGTAACTTGGGAAAAAAATATCATGTTAAAATTTATTAATAGAACTGGCTTATTATGACACTAAAATTGTAATGTATTAATGACTCTTGTCAATAATTTAAATGTTTGTTTGAAAAAATAATAAAATCTTTAAATTTCTACGTAGTGATCCTCATGTATATTCTAGAACACCTCATATTATAAAGGACGACGTGTGGTTCCTAATGTGTTAATTTAAAAACAATAATTGCTAGTGTATAAACTGTTGAAAACCAGGCTTAGTAATCCAACTTAAACTTCAGGGGGGGGGGATAAACCAGAAAAAATGGCGAAAGTTTTTCTAAAATGCTAGCTTACAAAAAAAACTACAATTTTGCTCAAAATTATGCACTAAAAAACGTTTAGAAACGATGATCTTTACTGAAAATAAGCCTTACAAAACCATCAAGGTTTGCAATCCCCCCTCCTTATCTAGACCACCTAGGATTTTTTTAAATCCACTATTTATATCCCCTCTTAGCATGACATGACCTAGACCATGTCTGGTAAATCTTTATTTTAAGATTTGAAAATAAAGAGTCCTCAAAGATATTTATTGTATTGATTTGAGATATCAATAAGTATATTTAGAGATGATTATAAGCAGGGATAGTCATTCAACTCAATGGTCAGAAGGGAAGTAAAATAGCGGATTCTTTTTCAAACTTTAGAGTGGGTTTCTTGGTAGAGTAATTGCAGCCGAAAAAAACTCCATTTTGTTTTTAAATTGCTATTTTTGGTGAATTAATCTTAATTTAGCTTAAATCCAGTTAAATTAGCAAAAATGGTTAATAAATGCAGATTTAGTGGAAATATCATAATCAGATATTTTTCTAAATTTACTTTACAGGTTGTCTATAGTTGCTAATGCATTACTAATGGTATTTGCCCAAGTATATGATAAATGCTTTAGAAAATAATATATTTTCCTTAGTTTGTCACAATTATGATGAAAAAATTCATTATTTTATTCCATATTTAGACCATGCAGTAAATTGCTGTATTTTATAGCGTGGTTTCCACAGAGGGTAAACGCGGATACCCCTTTTGATGTTTGAGATCTTTCCAATTACGCCCCTGAGGTTTTGAAAATCCATTGTTGATTATCTTTTTTATTGACAATGAAAAATTTTTCGTTTTTTTTGATAATAAAGAGATATAAAATTATGTCAAATTCGAAATCAAAAGTAAACTTAACACACGAGTAAAAATAAAACTGCTATTCTCTGAAATTCCGTATTTCTAGCTTGTTTTAAATACGAGGCACAACTAGTACTAGTACAACTAGTACCACATACTAGTACCCTAATAAAGTATTCAATTTGTTAAAAGTTGTTTAATTTTCTAAATAGAAAATCTAGTAAAATATGTTTATGATGCTTTCATGAAATTAAAATAAACTAATTTACTAATAATCCAAACCTTACTTAGGGTTTGGAGTTATTTGTGGTTCCAGCTAGGTACATGTATAACTTAAAAAATAAGGTA
>JAQIWF010001516.1:0-11711 GCA_034694965.1 Ceratozetes gracilis | reverse complement strand
AATAACGAGGAAAAGATAACCAACGGTTCCCTCATTCAGACATTGAATGAATTGAATGGAAAGGAATGTAGAGTTGCAGTGATTACTAATCATTGAGTCATTTCATGCCTACTATTTATTAGATGAACACATTTTTTAGCCCCAATGCAAAATCCTATATAAAATTTCGATTTTTATTTTTTCAATTTTGCCAAATGAAGCCATATTTGTATTGCCCTTGGCACACTCCCATTTGCGTTGCCCCAAGCACTGCAACCAAGTGGACCACAATTTATATCGATTTCTATCTCCTAAGAAGTGGACTAAAAATGTAATCAAATTTGTATTTATCTGTCCTTTAATTGTAAACAATATTCTAAAAGTTGTTAATTAATAACTTATTTGGAGGAACGGATGATATTGACTAAAACCAGAGCACAACCAACTGATGGCTCCATTTGTTGTAAATGATTACTATTCCTTAGGGTAGAGAGGAATCGATTGCCAGAAATTGTGCGGTCGGTTCGACAGCCAAATAAGCCGACGAATGGGAACGCCTTTTCAAAGTCTTGTAACAGTAATCCGAAGCGTTCAACGAATATGAAGGCAATTGTGAGTGAAGTCTGACAGTCATCGCAATCAAAGTCCAAAAGACTTTTGAATCGCAATAATTGAGCTAAAACTGAATCATTTGAGTGAAAACGCAAGAGAGTGGACCCACTCTTAACTCCATATCCACCAAAAGTGACTATCAATTTGTTGTCGTCACGAAACTCATTATTTCTTTGCTTTTCAGTAATTTTCAACCCTTTGACAATTCCGCCGACAAATGAGAGCCTATTTCTAAGCATTTTGAGAATATTATTGTAATTTCGGGTGAAGTTCCTCGAACTCAACAAAATGACTGCTTTGACGCCATCGAGTTTTACATCTCTTACTTTGTTATATGTTTTGATATCAATGCCATCGATGTCTGAAGTGATTAAACACGACATTGTAGTCCATGGAGTGGTGAAATTTGGACGGAATTCAGGAAATGTTAGGCAATTACTTATACTTTTGATGGGAAGTGCAAAAAGTCCGCCTCCAATAAACTGATCAAAGGATAGACACGAGATTTGGCAGTTGTTTGGCAAATATCTCTTCAGTTTTTGAAATTTTCTAATTTTTTGAACGTTTGAATGTCTGAACCCTCCGACCATAAGAAGAATGTTTTTTGGTCTAAAATTGAGTCCAGTCCTCAAGTATTCTATAAATAGCTCGAAGGATATTTCAATGGCTGAAGCCCTGACATTATTGGCCATTTGAGTGCTCTCTGGAGGATCTAATCTATCAAATCTATCGAACACTTCAATGAAAATATGTTTTATGTCTTTCCTTTTGTTGAACTCATATTTTGCAGCAAAGAAAAAATCTGTGGATACAGAACAGCATTGAGACAGACTTCTGGCATCCAATTCACTCATTATTCTCTCCATTAAATATCTGTTTCCAAACACCGATTCAATCGAGTTTTGGTCCATTTCTTAACTGAGTATTTGATTGAAGAATATTTAAGAGTCCTTTGGTTTTGTGAAAACAGTTTAAATTAAGTATAAAATCGCGAGAATTTTGACCAAAACTATTATTTTGTAAAATTTCTTCTTTATTTCAGAATAATTAACAGAAAATTGAGATAAGTTATCATTTTTTGTAGGAATGACCAAGCTTATCAAATCCTGTGCTGTATTTTGACTATTGACCCTTTAATCAATAGCTAATTACAGTGCACTCTCCCTGTTGTTAAGTAGCAAATGCACCAAGATTCATTTAACAACACAGAAAGTTAACAACAGGGAATGTCGATAGTATAGCATTGTCTATATGAGAGATCCGCCAAATGTTTTTAAATTCCTTAACAACAAGGAAAGTTAACAACACGGAGTTTAACAACAGGGAGAGTGCACTGTATATGTAAAATTGATCTTTTATTTGACAAATTATTGAGATTACAATTGTCTGAAGAGTGTGTGATATCACTGATAACTGATTATGGCTTAATGTCAGAGAAAGGACACTCCGTTTGGGGCAATACTTCGGCGATTAGTGGAGCGTTGCTCTTCACTATAAGTGAAAAATGTTGGCGAATTCTGTGTATAAGTGAGTATGGTCAGATTGAAGAGTTTGCTAATATGTGTCTCATACATACAGTATCTCTTCTTCGTTAGTTAAATACTCTTTAGGGCCAAAGACTTGTTTCGATAATTTACAAATCATTTGATCCGTTTTGCTTATAAAAGAATGGCGCTCAGGGTTGAGGAGTGTGGGGGTAAAGGTAGTCATATGAACCACAAGTTCAGACAAAACTTTTCTAAGATGTGACAAACGCTTATGAATTCCTTCATTCCTTTATAATATAAGACTCGGGTTATGTCAGAACTAGAGAAGTGGGGAAGAGGTTGTTCTCTGTGACTCACCCCATATATTGTGGCCGATTGACAATCTCTCCGATCGACTCATTCATATTTGTGGCGGCGATATGTGTTTGACGGACAGACTTTGTTTGACTTCAATAAATATAAATCAATAAAATATCAATTGATGTCAACCTTTCCTACCGCTCCCATTCTGATTCATGTTTGGCATCAAAGAGTGCAAATTCTAATTCATTTTCTACTTTAACGCTCGGATTCATTGCAATTACAGTAATTGTATGAACTGTTGACCAATACCTCAAATGACCACAGATTTATGCCTTTCCTATGACTGTCATAGCATCAGGCGTCGTGTCTGACACTATGCTATCATAGCATATATTCCCAACATCATTGATGGATAAAATTTAACAGGCAGTAACAGTTACTGTTCCACCCCCATGCAATAAATTTCACTCCACTTGCAAGTTTTTTGCATGTTAAGTTTGAACAAATCAATGATGTTGAGTATATAGGGCCCCAGGCCTGAGCATAGGGTATCACAAATTCAGACACATTATTGTTATCACAAATTACAGTCAAATCCATTTAAGTTTGTATTTATGATTTTGAGAGAAATTTCAAGTTTCCAAGATCATTTAAAATTGAATATAATTAATGTTTAGTTTTCTTATGATTATTTAATTAAACTTATGGTAATTCTTAATAAATTTATCCTGATTAGAGATAATGCTATAGTATATATTACTGACTGTATTGTAATGGTTACATTAATCAATAATATTGACCAAATTGCTATTGATGTTAAAGTACAACACTTTAGAGCAATAAAGAAGTGGAATGGGTGATTTGTCCAAGTCTTTCTTGTACGCCTGGGCGAGTAAGAAGAAAGTGACGCCCGAATATTCATTCATTGAATTGGGAAATGTCCACCGGATCAGATTCAAGTGTGAGGTATGTTTTAATGAGATATTAGCCTCTATTTTGACTCTCTTGTGGATCAGCTGAGACTTAATGGCTTTAACTACACTGGTTTGGGGAACTCCACCACTAAGAAGGACAGCGCTAATAATGCGGCCAAAGATTTTCTCTTATATTTGGCCCGAGAGAGACATATAAATGAAACCGAACTCCCTTTCAATACTCACTCCAATCCCTTAGCGGAGGGCAACGCTCCACCCTTTGAGCCTCAATATCCCATACATTTACCCTCCAATACATTTGGTGGGAAACCTGGCCCTCCACCCCCTCCTCCACCTCAGTTACCTCCGGAGGGGCCGAAACAGTCATATATCGACCGAATCGCACAAAAGCGAAAGTTCGAAGAGGCGGAGGAATTGGATATTAATTCTGGTATTCATGGAAACTGGACTCTCGATAACGCAAAACAAGAACTAAACCATTATCTCCAGAAAAATAAGTTAAAGTCTGACTATAAGTTCAGTCCTGTCGGTCCCGACCATAATAGGTATGACCACTACATTCAACTTTAAATCATTTCTTTACTTTGATTTCATTTTGTTTGAATTCATAGTAATTATTGTCTTCTTTGAACTGATCTGTGGTTCACTTCAGAGAATAATTATTTTGAATGAAATTTATTCAACGATTGACACTATTTTTGTTCGACAATCAGTTCAAACACAGAAAACCAATCGTTTTGTTTAATCAGTTATGTCTTCCATCAGATGTCGAACTCTTTGATTGGTATTTCGGTGTCTGAAATGCATTGAATGGAACACAAATTGTGTCAATCAATTGTCTTTGCCTTTGAAATGAGTGGTAAATGTATTGCAATTGAATTAGTTGTCAATAATTAAACAATTGTTTCAAATCTTCAGGAGTTTTGTTTGTGAACTCAATCTATACATCAGACAATTGGGAAGAAGTGAGTGAATCATACTTTTGATTAGTCTTTATTGAGAGTCTGTCCGCCAGATGTGTCGGCTCGAGAGGTGGGTTCAACAAAAAAGTTGGCGTCCAATTCGTGTGCGCTGTCGATAATGCGTCAGTTATACCACTTTGGAGTCATCGGAGAGTTTAAAATTCAGATCAAACGAAAGACAAAATCGGTTTGAACTCAATTCTCAGTCAATTTGGAAATTATTATAATTTTTAAATAATTCATTAAAAGATCGATTCGTATGCCATCGATATTCCTCAACATTTGAAGGATGTGCTCAACAAAACGATTACAGATCTCAATATAAAACCGGTTCCAATACATGAGCGCAATAATGCTGAAGGAGTTCCCGAATCCTATTCTATAGTAATTGAAGCCCAGCCTGAATCCGATGCTAACTCAGCACAAGTAGTGCCACAAAAGTGTGTCAATTGGTGTCCACCAATTGATAATTGGAATCCTTGGAAAGGCTGTAACATAGATGAGGGCCCCCTCGGAGAGTCCAATTTGGCACAAATTAGTCAAATGCTTTGGAAGACCAGCAGAGATACTGAACAGGGAAATACGTTTCTTCAAATGATGGAACGAAGAAAAGAACTGCCCATTTGGTCCGCCAAAGACGAGATTCTGAAGAAGATTAACGAAAATCAAGTGCTTATCATAAAAGGGAACACCGGTTGCGGTAAAACAACTCAAGTGCCCCAATATATTGTCGACCAATTTATAGCTGAGCGAAGAGGTGCTGATTGTTGTATAATTGTGACACAACCGCGAAGAATAAGCGCCATATCTATTGCCGAACGCGTGGCTCAGGAAAGGGGTGAATATCTTGGTATGAATTCAAGCGTTGGATACAGTGTTCGATTTGAGAACTCCCTTCCCCGACCCTTTGGCTCCATATTGTTCTGCACTATCGGCAACCTATTGCGCAAACTTGAGGGCGGACTCAGAGGTGTCTCTCATATTATTGTCGATGAAGTCCACGAAAGAGATGTCAACACAGACTTCCTATTAGTGGTGATCAGAGATATGGTCAACAATTATCCCAATTTGAAGGTAATCTTAATGTCGGCCACAATCGACACCTCTATATTCCAGAACTACTTCGGGAACTGTCCAATAATGGAAGTGTTGGGACAAACATTTTCAGTCAAAGAATACTTTTTGGAAGATTGCATAGAAATGCTTGACTTTGATCCCCCGCCCCCTCGAAAAAGCGCAAGCATTCGAAGTGAGGAGAGGGAGGCCTCAGCCGATGGACCCGAAGATAATATGAACTTAAGAGTTGATTCCAAATATTCGATTAAAACTCTGAATTCAATGTCAAGAATGACTGAAAAGGAGATCAGTTTTGAACTGATTAATGCATTACTGAATAACATTCAGAGTTTGAATGTACCTGGCTCAGTTCTCATATTTCTACCTGGTTGGAACTACATCTTTGCACTGTTGAAACATCTGCAAAAACACCCAATCTTTGGAACCGATCGCTTCCGAATCCTTCCTTTACATTCACAGATACCTCGTGATGAACAGAGGCGTGTCTTTGAGACGGTTCCCAACGGCGTCAGGAAAATAATTTTGTCGACAAATATCGCCGAAACGAGTGTTACCATCGATGACGTAGTCTTTGTCATCGATTCCTGCAAACTAAAGATCAAACTCTTCTCTTCCCACAATAATATGACGAATTACGCCACAGATTGGGCTTCAAAAACAAATTTGCTTCAAAGGAAAGGTAGGGCAGGAAGAGTAAGACCTGGTTATTGCTATTACCTGTGCAGTCGGGCACGATTTGAGGCACTCCAAGAATATCTGAAACCAGAGATATTCAGAACTCCTTTACACGAAATATCACTGACTATCAAACTGTTGAGGTTGGGCTCAATCACTGAATTCTTAGGCAAAGCCATAGAACCGCCGCCAATACATGCGGTCATTGAATCTGAAGTTCTATTGCGTGAAATGCGAGCCCTTAACGACTCGAGTGAATTGACGCCTTTGGGTAGACTTCTGGCCCGACTCCCGATTGAGCCCCGGATTGGAAAGATTATGATCGCGTCCACCATTTTTGGGTGCGCCGACTCCATGTGCAGTATAGCAGCCAATTCGAGCACTTGTCCCGATCCGTTCGACACATCAAATCCTTATAGACTTCGTCACGTCCACCGACGCTTCAGTGACGGCCGTTTCAGTGATCACATCCTTCTCCTCAACACATTCCGAAAGTGGAATATAGTGTCGCATAAGAATGAGGCGAATGGGTATGGCTTTTGTGAACAGTTCTGTCTTTTGCCTTCTGTTATGAAGATTACATCCGAAGCGAAGAAGCAATTAATGGATTTGTTGATGGGATCGATGTTTACCGAAAACACATTGAATGACACTTTCATCCATTCATACAAAAGTCAAGTGGAAGAAGAGAACGACCCCTCAGGACTGGATATGTTAACAGCACTGCTCACAATGGGATTCTATCCCAATATTTGCATACATAAGGAAAAGCGAAAAGTATTGACAACTGAAGCGAGAGTTGCTTTAATTCATAAGTCGTCGGTTGCCTTTACAAACCAACCGAACCCACCCGATGAGGCATTTCCCACCCCTTTCTTCGTGTTTGGAGAGAAGTTAAGAACAAACGTAATCTCTGCCAAACAGATGACAATGATATCACCCCTTCATATGTTGCTATTTGGGGCCAAACGGGTTGATATAACGCCTGACCTATTCGTTCAGTTGGATAAATGGATTGACTTCAAAATGGACCCAAATTTTGCGGCGGCTGTTGTGGCGCTCAGACCAGTGATTGAAGATCTAATTATGAAGGTGTCGGCAGATCCTCACTTTCTGAATACATTACCTGGACCTGAGAGACAACTGATAGAAACGGTTAAATCCCTGTCCAACTTCGATGTGGTCACCATTAGGAAAATGGATCCACGAATAAACCCCCAAAAGTAAACTCTTGTTAACTATTAAAATGATTTATTAATGACATTCTATTGATAGCGATGTCGACACCGGATCTTCAAAATAATTATTAAAAAAGTGTTTTACTTATTAATTACATTAATTATATCCAATAATAAAAAGTTAAATACAATCCGATATATTTAGTCAACAGTTTGTGGGAACTACTGTTGGATAGCGACCATCCCATCAATATTTGGGAATACCTGTGTCAGTAGGCGAGCAATGCTGACACTAATATTAGAGTAATGAATACGAATACTGTTTTAAATTAAAAAGGCGGTCAATTAAACACTTAATGCACATCTGTATGACATACTTAATCTGATCTTCGGGAGTGAGCAGTGGATACTTGTCTCGACCGAAGACATGTTGGGCGAGTCTTATAAATATCGCGTCGGACTTCCTCATGAAGAGGGGTGTCATCTCAAAGTTAGCCATGTGATTGGCCAGTTCACACAAATCCTTTCTAATTTGGGCCAAATGCTTACGAATTTCTAAATTACTGAAAGAAACAAAAAATGCAATTAAAACATGAGTTGAATCCTAATTGGAGTCATTGGAAGCACGTATGAGTTGATTGTTAACAAATCAATTGGCGATCATTTGTCTTATTTTCATTTAGGGCTACATATGGCTAATCAGAGGGCACTCAACGATGCGCTCAAGTATTGCAAAATAGCTCTTCTGCTTAATAGCCAACACTTGCCATCAATACAGCTCTTAATCCTATGTCTGTCGGCTCTCAAGCAATACGAAGAGGCGCTCACTCTCTGTGAGACAGCACTCGAAGAATATCCAAATCATTTGATTCTTCTCTATATTAAAGTATTTTTCTTTTCATAAGTTTTTTGAAATTAATGGAAATTTTATCTCAAATTTAGGCTCATTTGGAAGAAGTGGTTCGAGAGAACGGTAGGGAACAGGCGTTGCTTACGGCCAAAGAAATGCTTAACTGTTGGAAGTTTGCAAACAGTGAAGAACAGCGCCGAACGAGTCATAACTTTAATTACTTTCCGGCCCCTAATTATGACACTATTTCTATGAAAATGGAGCAGACATTGAGTGAAGTGGCGTCACTGGACAGCACACCCATCGGTGATGCCATCAGTACCAGTCTATCAATGAGTGTACAGAACAGCACAAACAAAGCGGCAAATAAGCCGTTGTGGTCATTGCAAATGCATATTTGGCTCCTCATTGTTGAGATGTTCCTCAAATTGGGACAGCTTTCAGAGGCCGAGTCGTGTGTCAATGACGGAGCGCTCGGAATATTCGGTTCTTTATCTCATCAGTTAATGTATATTAAAGGCATTATCAGCAAAGAGAGGGGTCTATTCATTGAGGCCAAGACTTATCTGCAAAACGCTATATCTATAAACCCAAGACATGGAAGAGCTCTGCAACAGTTGGGACACACATACTATCTGTTGGGCAATCAGTTGGCGGCCGATAAGTATCTCAAAGACTCACTTAATATCGACGCCACTGTTCACCAGACCTGGACTTATATGGGACTTGTCTTACAGGCAGTGGACGACCACAACAGAGCAGCGGACTGTCACTTAACTGCCCTCAAATTGGAGGCCACGGCACCAGTCCTTCCATTTAATGTCATTCCGCGCACTGTTTTCGTACAGTAAATCTTACCCAATATATGGCGGGTGTTCTAACATCTGTCCGATGTCTTGAATGAATGCATCAATCAATCCAAGTATAACTTGTCGGGGGTTCTGAAGAGCCATTAGTTTACTATTTAGAGATAAATGACTATAATATTGAACTTCATATAAGTCTTACCCTTCAGTTTTGGGCTGAGTTATGTCATCACTGACTCGTAGTAGATTGAATTGAACTTCTAATTTCATTATAATCTTGATAAAATTTCAAAATTATACCAACTATTGACTCAACTGAGTATTTATCACTTTCTGTCTAATAACATGTCACGTGCTTTGGGTCTTATATTGGTTATGACGTAATTAATGGATGGATATAATAACAAGAGTTGAATGAGTTGTGCACTCAATACAAGTCTCAATACAAATGACTTTTAATCTATTTTTTAATTTCATTTTTGGGACAAATCAATGACAGAATGAGTGAAGTATTTATACCGACGGAGAGTCTGTTCACTACTGACGATAAGTTTATTGTGGATAATATGCTCACCGAAGAAGACTTGGGTTTGAATTGATTGCCTTTAATACAAATACTTATTCAATGATGTCATCAAAACTTTCAGATTTGGATCCAGAGTTTTGGGCGGAATTGTCTTCAACTGATTCCAACTCTTCTGACTTATTACGAGTGCAGACGAGTCCGATCACCGACCAGTCAGTCTGGAGTCAGATACCAGTGTCAGCACCAGAAACGCCGCCCTCTTCTGATCGGTCGACTCCTCCCAACTTCGATGACTTACCGCACAATATATTAACCCAAACGACAAATACATTACCGAACGTCACAATATTTCCCGCAATAAATATCTGTCCAATTAGTCCGTTGTCACCACTTATGGCAAATCCGACGCCTTTTCTCATCAAAACTCAAAATGAGTTAAATTTATTGCATAATAACTTCAATGATAACACAATCGGCAGAAGTGATACCAATTCAGGTGATAGAAGAATGAGTCATGAATTCCAATCTCTTTCGAGACGAGAGGCCCGAAAGATACGGAACAGAGAGGCCGCCTCCACCTCCAGAAAACGCAAAAAAGAGTACGTCGACAGCTTAGAGCACAGAATCGATGGTCTGATCAAAGAAAACATTGATCTCAAGAATGAAAATCAAAGACTCAAAACCAAATTAAGTGATTTGGAGAACAAAAACAATTGTTTGACAAAAAGAAGTTTTAGTACTTTTGATACTGAATTGCAGTGTCGACCCATTCTGTCCACAAATGGCAGTTCAAATAAAAAGGCGGCCCTCAGTCTTCTGGCCGTAGTATTCATGTTAGGCCTAAATTTGGCCCCTTTTAGTGGTGTTCTTATCTCCAATGATAATAAGGTTTCCTCTATTGAAGCAAATCCAAGACAAGAGTCACTACCAAAACACGGGACGAGTCGTACACTTCTGTGGAACGGAAACGACAATAGCGTTGACGTCGATGTCATTGCATTCAATTCGAGTCGATTCACAAATGACAGCAATTCTAACATCAATTGCAAGACTTATGTCAATCAAACCGAGTCTTTGAGACTGGAATCAGATCTAAGGGATTGGCTCTCGAAAGTGAAACTCGAAAAAGAAGAGGTCTTTAAATACAAGAAACAATTGGAGGCAAAGAGCAGTAAACAACTAAACAATCGCTTTAATAAACCCATTCCTTTGCCTCGACTTAAGGCTTGGATCCAAAAGCGCACTGAAACTGATTTCAATGAATTCAATGACTATTCCATCGATACCTACAAAACAGGTCTAAAAATACCACAAATCAATTACGAGGATCTCTTATCAGCCATTCATCGACGGGACGACACTTTCTATTTGTTGTCTTATTCTTCTAAAGACTATCTGATAATACCTCCAATGAATCGCAGCTCATCTGAGGTCAGACCCCGATTCTCATTATTAATACCATTGATTTCGACACTCAACGAGTCTCTGATTCGAGGAACAAATGTGACGTACAGTCAGATGTCTGTAATGCAAATCGACTGTCAGGTAATCAACACTAAAATGGTTTTATTCAACACTTCTCCCAACCAAAGGACTGCTCCCAAAGCAGGTATTAATGCCATTCGCAACACATCTGTCCGCTCAAAATCCAAGAACAGGACATCACTTATCGCAAGAAACCACAAAAAGAGATCATAAGTGCAATGATTTTGCAATCGTTTTATTGAAGTTTTAATGATTTTATTTATACTTTAATTTGAAGTTTATTTTCCGGTATTTCCTTCGCATTGAGAATGAGTTTAATTTATTGATAATTATTTACACTTTTTTAAGAACACTTTTATAACATATTCTCAATTCTAGTCTTCATTTTTGTGTTCTCCTAAAGTATTGTTTGATTTGTATTTAACACAAATTATTAAATAAATTGGGAATTAATTAAAATTAGTCTTATTATTGTTCTTGTTATTATTGGTCAGTTACTAAGGTTGCTACTGTAGCAATCAGAGATGAGGAAAGGGTGGCAAATATTTCAAGGGATGTGCAACTGGATACAAGTAAGACTAGAAGTTTTAATCAACTACCTAGGTGGAAAGGCTCAGTGGTGTAGTGGTCTAAGGCGTCAGTTTGCAGACTCGCTTATAGCGAGCCGAAGGCGAGCTGTGAGATCGAGTCTAGGAGCTGCCGAGGGCAGCTCCAAAAGACACTTAAAATAGTAGCTTAAGCCCGGAGTGAAACTAGTGAAAATATTTTGCACAGACTTTGTTTGAGTTTATGACCAAAATTAAAGTTTTTGTTTCAAAATCGCATTTAATATCCTT
>JAQIWF010001515.1:0-11724 GCA_034694965.1 Ceratozetes gracilis | reverse complement strand
AATTGAGTAAGCTTACTAAATGTTACCTCTTATCATCTCTACATTTATTTTTCTCTTTACAAAGTGCTCAATGTTTTTGATATTTAGTCAGTTTTAGATATGATTAACATTGATAAGAGTTTACATTTAGTAAGCTTACTCAATTACAAACACACTTTTGTGTTAATATCTGTACTAAATGGACAATTTTGAGTAAATTAATTGGTCAAGATTTATTTCAAATTGGTTCTTGATAAGCTTGCATAATTAAAGTCAGTTAGTCAAATAATTTGTAAACAGGTGCTCTTTCTGTAAATATAATAGCGGATTAGCGGTAAAGCGGAATCCGTTGCGGAGCGGAGCGGTATTCCGCAAATATTGAGCGGAACGGAGCGGTATTCCGCCCAGAGATATAGAAGCGGAGCGGAACGGAGCGGTAAAATTATTGCATTTGCGGAGCGGAACGGTTTACCGCTCGCAGTACTTTTCGCATCCTAATTTGAATGACCCGAATCGGTACTTGCCATCATATGCGGATAAAATTTTCACCAAAATGCTCAAAATATAATAAGGAATATGACCATGCTAAAATTAAAAGCTTTCGGCTTCAGCCACTTCCAGCACTTCCCGATTTAGTCTAGGATAACCCCCTGTCGCGGTGAAACTTAATATTACTTTTATGTATAATAAGGTTTTGCCACAACCAGGGTTAGCCATAGGGGTGGGTAACCCGCAAGAGGTCCAAGATTTGCCAAACTCCCCTGAGGTTTTAAAAAAATCTTAACATTAAGTCTTTGGACAAGTACTTGGTCTGTCGAGGTTTTCTAAGCTCAGGGGAGGGTTATTTTTAAAAAACTGAAATTTGAGTTGGATGGCTAACTGGCCAAAACTATTTGTCGGAATAGAGCTTGCTCATCACTGATTGTCAAAACAATCATAATTTGGTAACTGTTAAGACGGATGCACTAGGTCTATTCAGTGGGTGTCTATTCAATTTATTGTATGTGTCTTCAATTGTCTTCAAGTAATGTGAAGCACAGGTCAAGGATTTTGTTTGAATCCATAGGAAAATCAATGAAAAGCAGGAGAATATTGTTTTAATAAATTATGAGTTCATATTTGAAACACTAATCGGATAGTAATGTGAGTGAACACGAATCAATACAATCATTGATAACTTTATCTTTTATATATTCGGTCAAAAAACTATAATCTTGGAAAATAATTCACTTTAATTGATGTTTGAATTGATTTTATGTAAATTCAGATTAATTTGCAGAGAATTGACTTAATTTTAAAAGTGTTCGCAAACTAATGGTTTTGTGAGTCTATAAGCAATCTTCGGCTTAATTATTGTCTCATATGTGGAGAAATCAATTACTTTTCATTCATCAGACAAACGCTTAAATTTTTAATATCTGAATATTTGTGTTCAGCCAATGATTAATGATTTTGAGGGAACCGATAATTTTTTTGAGGAATTCTCGTTAAATATTTACGAATAGAGGAATGTTTGTATTTATGCATAATTTGAGCACTTTTTAGATTAAATGGTTTATATAAAAACCAGAAGACATTCGCACTCTTTATAGTAATAATCCATTTATTTAATAAATTTGAAAGTTTTGTTAAAATCTAAAATTTATAGACTTTTCCTCACATATAAGAAAAATGTAATAAAATGGAAAGAATAGAAAATCTCATTAATAAATGTCTACAAAACTGATTGAGTAAACACCAAATTTTGTTACTTTTTATTTATTGTCATATTTTTCAATTTCCTCTAAAAGTTTTGTCACAGACTTTATTTAAAGTTCAAAACTCATGTAAAAACGAAGTTATGAATTCTCAGCTATAAATAAATTACAAACAATTTTTTATTTTTGTCATAAAATATTATAAAATCATATTTTCGTGTTATTTAAGAGTCAATCAGTAAATACAGATTTCCTGTTATTCACTCCATAAAGGCTGCTCTCTCTCTCTCTCCCTCTTTTTCTCCCCATATTAAAATTGCACAGGTGATTTGACGGTCAACAGGAAACTATGGTTCGTTGCACTTTTAGAGTTCATTCTATTGAATATTGGGAATAATCGAAATTGGGATCATTTAACCTAGTTTCCTTATTCAAAAATTGAAAGAGACTGCAAATCACTTTTTGATTTATCAAAATTATCCTTCTTCAAATGCAGCTTTAAAAAACAATATAAACTTAGATGATCATGCTTAATGTTATGCATTATAGTTGTGATCCATAAAATATCCTGAGTATACAAAAGACGTTTGAAATATCGATGAGTTCAAAGTGGGATTTTGTACCAAATTTACATTTTGTTTCGCTCTAATGCTTAGATAACTCTAAAACTTTAGACTCAAATAAAAGAATAAAATAGAAAAGAGTGGAGAGAGAGGGGAGAGGGAGGGAGAGAGAGAAAGAGAGAGAGGAAGGGAGGGCAGAAAGAGGAGAGTGAGAGGGAGAGAGAGAGAGAGAGATGCAAAAGTGATGTGGAATGGAATTTGTGAACATTTTAAGAGTTGCTTTCGCATCAATAACTGCGAGTATTATTTCATTGGAGTGTAGTTGTGAAGACATATAACATCACATATAGGAGTGACATATCTATATCTAAACTATTTTTTCTGTTGCGGAGGTTTTAGACGTTCGATAACTCATGGCTTATGCTCTACTCGTTAGGGAAGGAATGACTGAGAAAATAGCGAAATATATCTCAAACTACTGGTTAAGTGTCGAAACACACATTTAAAATATGTTCAGAATTTGTCATTTAATCTCTTTTCCATTCATTATATTTGATATCTTGCGTTAGGCTTCGGACACGTTTTGCATTGAATGCAATCAATTTTTAATAACGGAAAGTAATTTGTGCTGAAAAATAGCTCTCTTTTCCCAACCAATGGAAATAAAAATCTGACATCAAATGAAAATGTTTGCCATCAGAGATGAATGAAATGAATGAGATGGATGAGATGGATCGCCATAATTATCACAATTTATTCATAACAGTCCTCTATCGCTATAAATATCAGTTATATTTCATTCTCTATACACAAACTCGAATCAAATGAAATTATTTCTAATTTATACCGTGTTTTCACTTCTTATATAAGGAATAAATTCAATTTTCACATCAAATTCTTGTTTTTAAAAACTTTGAATAAAATTTATTATTAAACTCTATTTTACAAACTTTGATCAAATGAATTGGTGTTTTAGGCATTTGTGTACATTAACCATTTATATGTCCCTGGGTACTTTGCATGTTTTGCCTCCATTTCAATTTCCTAAACATTACTGCAATTAACAAACTCTCATCTGTTTTATGCATTCATTTTCAAACAGTTTAACTCTGTTTTCAATCGAAACTAACGATTAATGCAAATGTTTTCCGCTTTAATGAGTTGAAAGTCAACGAATCGAATGAATTACTTTTTCTTAAATTTCACAAAAAATGCTTTCCATGTAATCGAAAACAGTTTATACAAAATAAAATAATCTCTCAAATGGCATATTAATGCTAAAGTTTAAGCATTCAAAAGATTAAATAAATTAAGATCGCCAGGGGGATTTTTAAAATATGGCCATTTATTCCCTATATTAATTTTGTTAAACATATCATGATATACTAAGCTCTGAAAAATGAAAGCCCCTCTCATTGGTAGTCATTTTCCCTTAAAATTCATTATTGATTCAAAGTAATTAGGACATAATGATCCAATTTAGGTATATCTTGCCAATTTATCTTCTACTTTACTTGAGTTCATCCTTTAACTTTTATTCCAACTAATCTCCTTTAACTTGTAAAGCTCTGGCAAACCATAAAATAAATTAATGACCAGAGTGTGGATCAAACCTCACAAGTCATCCAATTTAAATAATTTTGAAAGTTCCTAATTTATGTCATATGATAAAAATTATGATAAAAAGAATAAAAATTCATTAGTTGGCAATAAATAAATAGCATCTAGCTAATGTTATTCTTAATTTATAAAATTGATTTTTGTCTAGACTTAAAATCGTTAAAAATTAATTAATTAATTAATTTTTTAATTGAATTTCAGGTTAAAATTTGTGATAAAAAGAGTGGATTTATATCTTCCAATGTCTGTCTCTTTGATGAGTTACTCAAGAGTTGGATTCATTGTTTGAAAGTCATTCGTGTAATGATTGTAACTATCGGTTGTGATCTCATGTCTTTGACAATGGATTTCTTCCAAACGAAACCTAAACAATAGATTGAATGAAAATTGAAGAAAATGTTGAGTTTTATAGCAAACAATATTAAATCGATTTGTTTTCGTTCAATGATATTGTTTTGTTGGAAATCAACTCTCCATAGAAGAAGATCCTATTATTACGTCTTTTACGCAACGATTTTAATAATTTTCAGTCTTTTGGTTATCATATGGTTTATGATTTTGACTCAACTCTCGACTACTTTTAATGAAAGCAATCAATTATCGAGAGGCCTATCACTGGACAGCTCAGGTACGGGTGCCAGTAATTCAATGCTATTTTGCTAATGTTTTGTCCCTAATTTACTAAAACAAATGCATTTTCGTATTTACAATAAATGACCTGCACTTAAATGAAATATTATCCTCGTTAAATAATTAATTAGAGATTTAACATAAAATGGTCCTTCTCTAATGTGGCTTATTCTTCATAGTTTAGTTGAGTTTATTGATATTTTAGTGCTAATAAATCATTTGGTTAACCAACAAACAGATGAGTCGACGCCAACCACTGATTTGGTTTCAAAGCTTTTGGATTCTTATCGCACGGAAATCGTTAGACTGCAGACAGAAATCGAAGAAATGAAGAAAAGCCAACAAAAATGTTCGTCAGTTATGGATGAAGTGGTCAAACAAGTGGAGCACATCAGAAAGGGTGGTGTTCTGTCACTATCGCACGAATACGAAGTGGTGCCGTTCACTCACTTCACTTTCACGCGTATATACCCCTCATCTTTAGCATTGGGTAAACGGGTTGTCGAAAAACCAATCGGCGGTAAACGCAAAGAAATAATAGATGTCTTGACTGAAGCGTTAAAATTATTGTCAAACTTCAACCGAACTGTCGATGATTTCATTGAAGGCATTTATGCAACGGATCCGATGGTTGGAACTCAATATCATTTATATTTTAGAACATCAAAGAGGGGTCCGTCGGCCTCAAAGTTTTACCACAAGATAACTCTGGTTCGACCCTTTGTTCAGACCCGCATTGCCAGCAATGAAATTATATCCACTCAAAGAGAGATAATTAATTTGATTCTACCTCTAAGTGAACAACGTTTGGAACATTTGACACAATTCTTGGATAATATTCGGAGATTAGCAAAGTTTGAATCGGGAAGACTAAAGCTGTTTATTGTCTATTTCGGTGACTTATCTGCTCTGAGACCCTATTGTTGTGATGACATATTGACGGCTCATAACAGCTCTGCCTCTAATCCTGAGTCAAAGTCAAACCATTCGTCGCATTGGACTTCAAAAAACTCTAATTCGATAACAATTAAAATAATCCATTTATCCAATAATAGCGACGACTTTTCCCGAGCAAAGGCTCTCCATTTAGGGGCTGATATTTGCTGCAAAAACTCTTCGCTTCTGTTCTTTTGTGACGTCGACCTATTATTTACGACCAAATTCTTAGAGAGATGTCGACTCAATGCCTCCAAAGCCAAAAAAGTCTATTATCCTATTCTTTTCAGTCTTTATAACCCGGAATATTCTGGAATCCATGTGCCAAATATGAGCGATGACTCCAATTATCCAAATCTATCGAATCTCATCTCTTCTCAGTCAGGCTTCTGGAGGGACTTCGGCTTTGGAATGACCTGTCAGTACAAACATGACTTCATGTCTGTCGGAGGCTTTGCTGAGTATCTCATCGCTAATTCTGATGAAACTAATAATCCTCACAAAAAACTGTCGCATTTGTTGTCAAAATCAAAGCTCTCTTCGGGATGGGGTGGTGAGGATGTCCTCCTTTATCGGAGACATTTACAGCACCCTAAGCTTTCAGTGATCCGTGCCATAGACCCTGGTATCTTTCATATTTGGCACCAGAAATACTGCGATTCTAGCATTTTAACTGATGAACAATACTCTTCATGTTTATCGACCCGTGCTCTGAATGAGGCCTCACACTCACAACTGGCCCATCAGATCATACAAATGAAAATTAAAGCGAAACAGTCTTCCAATTGATTTCATTTGAATAAACTATTTATATATAAATATTTATCAATTAATTTAATTTATTGAATAAATTTATTAAGTTTTGCAATGAACTGAAAAATCAATAATTCTTTCAAAGCTTTTGAGTTTAAATTTAAAGTCTCATAAAAGGGAACATTCGGTCATTCCTTCCGTTTTGTAACTAATCCCTGGATAGCAATGAATGCACTGATGGCTAGTATTTCAAAATTCTTTGCGCGTAAAATATGTTCACAAAATCGCGTTTAGAAAAATTCAGTTTCGAATTAATCTTTTAAGTATTGGATCAGCAAATGGTTTACCGAAAGAAAACACTCTTTTAGATCCAAACTCAGTGAATGACTGCACTGCCAAACAATTTGATGGTATTTCCACTATTCCTCACTCTTTGCACTTTAGGTGAGAAAAATATTCTGTCCTTAAAAACATTCTGTCTTATAGTCAGAATACTTAAAATGTTTTCGTCTGACATTCACTCATATTTTGAGTACAACTAAAGATTATTTGGAAAATCAATTTTTATATCAAAACAATGTTCTAAAAGAATCACAATTCAAATGGAGTGAACATGAATTAGGTCATTTTGGCTCAAAAGCATTAACAATAGTTTATTACTAACTACTTAAATATTAATGACGACGAAAAGAGGCTTAAAAATATTAATTATATCATTATATTAACATATTTTGTATAATGAAATCTAAAAGTTTAATGAAATGTTTAGTCCTATAATAATAATAATAATAACAATTAGAGTTGAATCCAAGGCTCACTCCACACATAATTAGACAAAATAATTGGATCAATGAAATAGGATTTACTTCTTTTAATCATTTATTCTTCATGAGAGCCATTGTTTTGTTGGTTCGCAGAGAAAATATTTAATTATATTCTTCACTAAACGACTATCAAAACCAAAGCTTAAATGTGAAAGACTTGTCGATCGATAGGCGACACAAAGACAGCACCGTTTCGGCTAATATAAAGTGGTTTCAACTCAAACATATTTTATATTTTTTTACTTCACAACAGAACATGTTCTCAGATTTAAATCGTTTTGCTTTAATTCAAAACATCAAAATCTATGAAAAGTTTTATAATTCATAACAAACTTTTGATTACAACTAAAAATATATCGTTTCAAATGGAAAATGTCTATAATTATGATAAAGTATTGCAAAAGTGTCTAAAAATGTAGAAAAATTAGAAATAATTTTGTGAACACAAGTAATAAGAGTGAGTCTGAATGTTGGAAATCAATCATTTCCTTAATTGTTGTTTAAAACGTCAATTCTCTATGAATTGAATGTATTTTTTCTCAAAACTTGTACTCAATTATAGAGAAGTGCGAAAAGAATTTGAAGATATTTTTGTTGTCACTTAAGAAATGAGTTTACTCTCGAAATCACTCGCCTCTAATGATGTGTCAGATAATGATTAAGAGTAATGATGTCCTGTCATTAAATCACTCTAATCGACACAAATCGACGCAAAACAGGACTCAAATATCAAGGAAATTGAATCATTGGAGAAATGCTGAATTTGATTCATTCAACTCCTAAATCAAGAATGACGTTAAGACTTCTCATCTATTTTTTATCGTCGCTTTTAAAATCAGAAATCGAATTAAGGTTTTTCTTTTAGCATGGTCATTTTGCATGCAATTGCTAAAAGATAGCATTTTCTTTTAAATAGACTTTTAATGGGTTGTAAGGGAATTACAATTCATTTATTAGATATAAATTAGATTATTATTGCGGAATAAGGGAACGCCCTCTCCTTTGAGACAAATCATTCCCTAACCCTTTGGATAATTATATAGAATTACCACGAATTTAAAGGATATTAAAGTGCTTTTTTGGTATTTATTTTTGGAATATTTTTTGAGACAAACAAAGAATTAAATGAAATATTGTTTGGACTGAATATCGGTCTCAAAACAGTCGCCAATAAATTGTATTTTTGTTTTGTTTGAGAGATATATCGAAAGAGAATTCAATTTGTGTTATATCTCACTAAATACAGATTCTGTTGGAGTGTTTCCAAAGGACATTACTATAGATTAATGAAGAGTCTGTGCATCATTTGACCCATTTGTTGCCATTAATTGATCTATTCTTCTGGTCAAAGACGCTGAAAGAGAGCTGATCTCATCTAACAATTGATTTTGTGGTACTTTGATATTTCAGGTCTCAACCGAACATTTCTCCAATTATTATAAATATAATGTTAGAGTTCATCAGTTTATCCATCGCTTCAATTCTTTTTAAATTTTCAAATATCAAAGTTCTTCACAATTTGTTTCACCCGTCAACTCATGTCTATATTACAATTTTATAGATAATAGAATTAATATCATTTAATTAGTGTTATAGGGATTTGAAATTAATTTGAAATTTAATTATTTTTTGTCGAAACTTTCCATTCAATTAAGTTTAGGTTGGATTCAGTGCTGCGATAATTGTTTCCTTTCGGAGGTTATCACAAATAGAGAGGAATTTCTTACAAACAATGAGAACGAAAGTATGAAAACTAATTGGGATTCTGTGCGAAACTAAAGGAAATCTATTAGTCGTGTGATTGCATTCATATAAATTCAATCGAAATATTGATTGCCTTATAGACTGATTCGAGAGAATGAGAGCAGAGGACAGAAGATATTTTGCTGAGGAAAGCCTTCGACAGTCCATCATAGCCTCAATAGAGGTTCTCTAGAAAAGCTTGAGGACACATACGGTCTGTGTTTGCAGAGTCTGTATTCAATATCTGATGATTTATGAAAATGGATGCAAATTGTAATGCAAACGATAAACTTTTGCCTAAAAAGTGTCAAAACAAAATGCTTGTAATAATGATTTATTTTTGCTCCCAAAACATAAATTAATTCATCTGTTGTTCAAAATATTGTAATTTTGTTAACAAAAGCAGAATTTAATAAAAAAAATAAAGAATTGAATAAATGGTACTTTAATTTGTAGTCATATGAAAGTGTTGTCATTTGTAACAAAACTTTGGGTTCAGAGCTATCGATGCATTCAAACATAAACTCTGTATTTTGGAAATTAATTTAATATTCGCTTTTTCTACACAAAGTAATAGTGTTTTTGATAAATGGATGTAATATTTCATCTGAATTGGGATGAGTTGAGAGCATTTGGAGGACAACATTAACATTATTTATACTGTAGTCAAACAGAATGTGTTTGAACTCAATTTCATATATATTTCATTTACACAATTCAGTCTCAATATTAATCTGTGCGACGCTTTCTATGGAAACAGCAGTGATGGTGATCCGCATCAATGATGTGAATGGATGTCAGCGCCGAAAGCAATGATCGAATCACTTAACTGGTGTCCCCTTTTCGTGCTTTTTCTAGGGCTTAATCGGATTATCCTTTTCTCATATATCCAGTGCTCTGTCTCTGGACGTCAGCATTAGATTAGATGCCAATGAATTAGAAGAATAGAGTGAATTCATACTCGCAATAAACGAAGGCATCGCTTACATCAACATTACTATTATTATCATTAGTTTAGTCAAAGCTATCAAATAAGTAACAAAATTTGATAGTTTCGGACATAAAAGTCATTTAGAGTTTGATATTTGATCCCAAATATAATGATAACTGAAAATATGAGATGAGATCTCCTCGAATACTGTATTACCGAATGTGACATAAATTCAAGTAATGATTTTGCAGTCAAACTATTGTTATGTGAGATACTGACCGATAAAACACAATAAAGTGAGACAACACTAAATCAATATTTAATCATTTGGTCGCCGACTTATCCCTTCAATTATTTGGTCACACATTTATGAAATCAGATCCACAATCATCTGATCCCAACCAGCCTTACATAAGTCAATTAATCATCAATTTTATGTCATTTGTTATCACAATATATGCAAAACACTATTATTAAACATTTATTATTAATACTTAAATGAAAACCAGGGATGAATTCATTAGTTTGATCGAACAAAATACTATAATTACTTTTATTGAAGGAACTTGTTCAGAATAAACTCATTAAAAGGAAATAATTAGCACCTGATATATACAAGTATTGATAGAACTCATAGTTATTCATAGGAAACAAATCATAGCAATAGAACCCAATCTCAGGTCCACTGAGTTTCTCAATAAATGCCAATAACTTCCACTTCTGTTTGGTTGATGTCCTAATTCTTTTGCTTATAAATGAAAACAATTTATTATACGGTTTATGTGCAGCCGTACCGATCCATGTGCTCATCACATTCATGTACACAATAGTACCTGAACAGGTGATCAGGAGAAATACACACACTATTCTGCCTATAGTTGTTGTATCCTTTTTATGGGAAAGATATAAAATTAATTGCAGACCAACGGTAGAGATGTAGTAAATGATAAAAATGATGTAAGAAAACAAGTGATTCATATCTTTAGTGTGACGTTCAAAGTAGTTGTGCTCAACCATTGCCCGCATCAGTAAACGAATATTCCTTCGTTTGAGACTTAATTCAATTTTCTCATCGATTTCCTCGAATTTGTATTTCATGGAAAGTGTTGATCCGTACCATAGGATGAAACCAAACCATACAATAGTATAACATTGAAGTGAAAACATGTAACTAATTATGTTATTAATTAACAAATAAATAAAAGAATAAATATGTTCGTTCAGCTTTAAATAAAAAATGAAACTATAGGTCAAGTGTAGAATAAATTGTAGTATGACCAAGATGTAAAATGTTATATTCAATAGATAACGAGACATTAAATCCAATCTAAATCCAAGTTTTTTAATGTGGAGTGAATTCAATGGGTATTCAATTAATTCATATTTGAATAAATAAAAGAATTTGAATACAAATAATGTATTTGTGATGTCCTAGTACTGAGCGACCAGTGCTATACCCAACACAGCGAAACCAATTGCACAAAATGCTGAACAAACCAGAGAAGGGTTGCCCAATAAATATGAGAAATTGGTCAGAACCACCTGAACGGATGAAGTTTGGGTGAAGGCACCCACTCCCATTCTCAATGCAAACAACAAACATGATACATTGGTGATGGTTGTCATCACTGTTTTAACATTACTCTTATACCCACGATTGTAGTCATCAGTGTTCTTGGTTATTGTCAAATATTTAGATTCACAGAATCTTTCCATTCTGTCGATGGAGTCTTTAAACTTACAAAAATTATGACTGGATTTTCGTTTGAGTGGCATGGTCACTTTAAATACATAACTTATTTAACATAAGCCACAATAAGTATTTCTTATTGATTTTGATTAAAAATACAGTTTTTCCCCGCTTAAGCCAATCGCGCAATAGGTAAAACCCCACAATAGGTCAGGCATGTGCGAAGCACGGATCGACTCTATGGGTGATATAATGTTATGTTACCCCACAATAGGCTAACTCTCAATAGGCTAATACCCGCATTAAGTCACTGATGTTGATAGAACTTGTCATGTAATGTGGATTCACAATGTAAGCC
>JAQIWF010001514.1:0-11726 GCA_034694965.1 Ceratozetes gracilis | reverse complement strand
ATCGAAATAGCAGGTAATTCATTGGTGATTTAATAAAACTTCAACCAAATCATAAAATTCAAGGTTATAAAAGTTTTATCAAGTCTTACAATTGGCTTAACGTTATTTGTTCTGCAAATGTCTGAAAAAAGTGATGTATTTTCGCCCGGAGCCAAATCATAAATATTGTCATTTAATAAATATAAATGGTTTCCATTCTTTTATATTTTATGTGAGGCACTTAACAAGGTGCTTTATGAAATATTCACAAGAATGGACTGGAAGTTCGAGAGAATGTTTTTCATTTACCATTTATTAAAACAATTGTAGGAATGCCTCAAATGCTTCTAATTTCTAAAGACTTCAAATGAGAAGAAAGTAATCAATATTTGTCTGAACACTCATTTGTATTGCAATTGTTGTGAAGAATAGAAAAGCAATAAAAGAAAAGCGAAGAGTATTTCTGGTGTTATATTGGTTTCACATTTATGTGACAGAAGCGCATAATTTTTTAATTTCGAAGACTTTGTGTTCAACCGTTTGGAGAATAACTGATTGATAGTTGAATTGGGAATCAATGAAACAGCAGTTGTCAGGCATTCCTTCTTTCAATTATAATTAAATCGAATGAAGGAAATTAACATTAAATAAATGATAGTCCGAAGGCTTAGATTCACTCTTAATGTGAGCTTTCAATCGATAAAATTGTCTTTTTTTCAGCTCAAACTCATTGATTGAACTCTTATTGAGGAAAACAATTGCTTCCAATAAGTTAAAGCTCTCAACAACTTCTCATCAAAAGAATAAATTTATTATTATTATTGTCGACAATCTCTTATCAAATCAAATTTAGATCATTTTCTCCAATTTTCTTACCTTACAATTGTCACACAACTGGCAAACTTTAACTGATAAAATGAAAACTTGCACAGTGGGAGTTTCCCAAACAATTTCCCATTTATTTTCCTTGGCTTTCAAACACCAAACGAGCTTTCCTTACAGTGCTATTAAAGTCATTTAATAGAATGAGCATAAAATTCAAGAATTTGGCAAAATATTAGGTAATATTGAAGTGTTTCATAAACAACAATATGATTATGATACATAAAGTCCTAAGGTACTATCATATATATAGTCAAATAATACTCAATTCATTGGTTCTATTTAAATGAATTTTGTGATATTCAAAAAGGGACAGGCATTCAATTTATCATTTGATAAGAATTTTGTAAATTTACTGGAATTCAGATATGAGTCTCATATATAGTCTCATATATAGTCATATTTCATGAATATTTGGTTGTAATATAAATTTTTTTAATCATTTATTTGAGAAACGCAATCATTTTTGTCAAATTAAATCACGCAAATGAAAAATTTTGAAAATAATTAAGTTATTAAGTCGGGAACATTTTAGCTCTCAATAATGAAAGCTTCAGTGAAATGTGTTTTATACGAAAGTCTATAAAATATCAAAATCTTCTTTAAAACCTTTCAAAAATCGATGCATTTTTATGTCATATTCAATGTTTATTTTATTTCAAATAAATTTTTATATCTTTTCATTAGTTGTATTCCAATAGAGAAGTAGAGCACAGAATTTACTTTCATATAAAGCCGTGCAGTGATGTGCAGTCTATTCAGACCAGGGATCAGATTTAATGTATTATTCCTATCACTAAAACATTATTTTTTCTCAATTTAAAAAACAATTTTATATGGAATCAGAGTTTTCCTTCATTTCCATCTCATTGATTAAGTATTGTTCCATAACTAATGATGACTTAGCATGATAACACATTCAGTTTATTTATTTTGAACAGACACAATTGCATTTATAAAATTTGATTTAAAGCTAAGAAATAAGAGAAAATATGTATTTATAAAATGTCCCTTTTAAATTTATTAGAAAATAATCTCCTTGGTCTCAAACCAAATCTATACATTTGTATTGGTGGTTGTGCATCTCTGCTTGCGCATAATTACCTGTGCCATGAATTACAGACTATAAAATTTTAATATTAATGACTCCAAACTTTTATTACAGCTGTCGGTTCTCATGTTATTAAGTTTATTATATTTAATAACTTCCAAAAACTTGTTAATAATTATATTATGATTATAACAACAAATGCCATTTTAGTACTGTTTCACTGCTCTACCAATCTTTTAATTATTCATAGATTATTGATGGATAAAATAGGAATATTATCGACTCAAATTTGAGACACTGCCCACAATTATTGCAAGAGAGGGCTATCCATCATTTCATTTGATTCATCATTTATTGATCGTTTCACTTATTATGATCCCAATAGTGCTTTCCATTCAAATTATTAATATAGAGTATCTCTACAATGCATCAAACAATTGATCATGGCAATCAAAACTACTTTTTCAAAAAAATCTTAATTTGAGGATAATATGAATTAATGTCAAGAGTTTTCACAATTATTTTAAACGGAAAACAAGAAGTGTTTTAATTGAATTATTTATAATATTTTGTGTAAAGAGATTCCTTTTTTGACTAATTTAATTCAATTTTCATTTATCAAATTGTTTGCCATTAGTTTTAAAGTAATTTTTGCTTGTTGTGAGTTTCAATTCTAATGAAATTGAGCATGCACAAAAGGCCTTCAAATCAGATCCCATTAAATATACATTCTATGAAAGAGGATTTCAGTAAAAAATTATATACATTATGAATACAATGATTTGATCTAGGGGAAATACTTTAATGTCATGTGATGTTTTGAATCAGGTTTTGCATTGAATTAAATTAATTGATTTATTTATTGAATGTGCGCTTAAATGAAGGCTTTGCTCACATTTGAATAGATGAGAGCAAAACACTTAATTATATTAAATTTTAAAAGTGTTTACTTATCATTAGTTTTGTTTTATCTGATGAACTCAATTATCTCTCAATACTTATCACAAATTGTTGATTTAGATTGACAATTACCAGAGAGTATTAGCAAGTTAATGAGAAATATCCAAATTTAGCAAGTGAAAGCTATTCCCCAATACATTATCTATTCGTATGAATTCCTTATAAATGAGGATTAATATTAAGTGTAAATATTAAATATTATACTAAACAGTGATAATAAACAGAAATTAATATTAATTTATAACTATATTTGCAGATAATTGATAACTATCTGGAAAACAGTCGTTTGTCGGCAAAGATTGACTTAAACTGAAGTCTTATTAATGAGTAGTCGTTATATAAATGGTAACAAAATCGAGAACTTTGTATGAAATCAGAATAGACAACAGACCAGAAGTGAAGACAACTTTGTCTCCATTTGTGCCAAATATGATTTCTAAGACATTATTTCTTCTATTGGTTGTGTTCTTCGACATAAGTCAATGCAAAAGTTTTAAAACAAGTACCGGTTATTTGACAAATTCAGAGGAAGACTCGCTCTTAGTTAAGACAAATAAAGGTGTTGTCAGAGGCTTAACAGTTGACACGATTACAGGCAAAAAAGTTGACGCCTTTCTCGGCATTCCTTATGCAAAGCCTCCGATCGGCAAAAATCGTTTCAAACATCCGAAACCTATCGATGCCTGGAATCATATTCTCAACGCAACGGAAAGACCCAATTCTTGTTATCAGTTAAATGACACGACATTTGGGGAGGACTTCGCCGGCACTAAGATTTGGAACGCAAACACACAGTTAAGTGAAGACTGCCTTTATTTGTCGGTTTGGGTGCCCCGACCGCGACCTCAAAAGTCTGCGGTATTGGTGTGGATATACGGCGGCTGTTTCTATAGCGGATCCATTTCTCTCGACATATATGACGGCAGAATATTAGCCGCAGAACAGAACATAATAGTTGTGTCCATCAACTATAGACTTGCAAATCTCGGTTTCTTATTCTTCGAGGGCGCCCGCACTGAAGTGCCCGGAAATGCTGGAATGTTTGACCAGATTATGGCACTTCAGTGGGTTAAAGACAATATCCAACATTTTGGTGGTAATCCAGATAATATCACAATTTTTGGAGAGAGTGCCGGCGCCGCCAGCATTGGGTTTCATTTGATTTCACCCCTTAGTCGTCATCTGTTCAGTCAGGCCATACTTCAAAGTGGATCGCCAACAGTTCCGTGGGGGCTGGTTGATCCTAAAGAATTGACACTTCGTGGGTTAAGACTTGCCGAAGCAGTTGGCTGTCCCCACGACCCTAAAAATATTGAAGCCGTTATCGATTGCTTAAGACGTGCCGAGCCATGGGATCTGGTCAGTAATGAATCGGGGAATTTTGGAGTGGTTGAGTTCCCATTTGTTCCCATTATTGACGGCACATTCCTCGATGAGTTACCAGAAGTATCGTTGACTAACAAGAACTTTAAGAAGACTCGTTTACTTCTGGGCAGTAATTCAGAAGAGGGAACGTATTTCATAATTTATTATTTGACGGATTTATTCAAAAAGATAGAAGAAGTCTATTTGACTCGAGAAGACTTCATCAAATCAGTCAAAGAACTCAACCCATATGTGAGTCGAGTGGGACAGGAAGCCATCATTTTTGAGTACACCGATTGGCTCAATCCTGATGACCCCATAAAGAGCAGAGATGCCATTGACAAGATGGTGGGGGACTATCACTTTACATGTCCTGTCAATGAGTTGGCCTATCGCTATGCACTGGCCGGTAATGACGTATATATGTATTACTACACTCATCGTTCGTCTCAAAACCCTTGGCCCAAATGGATGGGAACCATTCACGGCGAGGAAATTAGTTTTGTTTTCGGCGAACCGCTTAACCTTCAGTACCAGTTCACTACTGAAGAGAAGAAGCTCAGTGAAAACATGATGTCATTCTGGGCCAACTTTGCTAAATCAGGGTATTTCTCATTCATTTTTGTAGTCTTACAATGTAATACCTGTCCTACAATATCAAACTCTTCTTTTATTTAATCATATCACTGATCTCTTAAATCCTTTGTATGATTAGATATGAATATAGACTAGGTAAAACAAGAATGTCTATAGAAATGGTATGAACCCAACCCTATATTGATTTGAACATAAAATATTAATTTAAGATTCAATGCAATAACGTTTGGCTAAAATCAAATTTATCTGTTGTTGTATCAGTAATCCAAGTATTAATGGTGACCAACAGTGGAGTCAAACATATTGGCCGCTCCACACGGCTTATGGAAAGGAGTATTTGACACTATCGGCCAACGGTTCAGAAATAGGTCGGGGCCCGCGAACAAAGCAGTGTGCCTTCTGGCAGAAATATTTGCCTCAAGTGATGAAAGAGACGGGTAAGTCATCTACTCATTCAATATTTAAGTGCATTTCAATTGAAGATGTGATCAATTTTTAGCCCACATTTCAGATAACATTCGGTGCGAAAGTAGTGCGGTTTCAGACGGCTATCAATTATCTAAAAGCCTTCAAATGATTTCAACGAATATAGCGATCATAGCATTGATTCGACAGTTTATATGATGTCAACACTAATTCAAACCCAATTTCACTCAATTAGTGCCTCTCTGTAGCCGTGACTCTAACTAAAGACTTGAATAAACCTCAAAATCGAACAAAACAAGAGATGGTCAGCACATACTCAACAACTGATTGATAGCCACCGGATTCGCTAATTCTTGTCGATATAATTTGCCGGTCGTCTCAATCATTAGATTTTAATTTCTGATATGAAAGAAGAGTATATTTTTATTTCTTTTTCATCGAATTTCCAAAGTTTTTAACCAAACACAGTGTAGATATCAGGTATTCATTTATCTATTGTTTCCTAGAATTAATCCATTATTCTTCTCATAGGATCGATACTTTGGATACACATCTTGTAAAATACTGAACAAATCATAGTTGAAAGACATTCCCATTAATCAAACCAACGTTTAAACGATGAAACTCTTATAAAACGTTTTCTTCTAAGAAAACGATTTCTTACGAATTTTGAGTGAAATAATATCGAAGAAGTATTCGATATTCAAACTCAGCGGAGAATCTCTTATACCAAACAAGTATTGAAAGGAACTATAAATGTTTTGTTTGAAAATAGTTTTGTTAAATTGTCGAACAATTGCTCCCACTTTGAACCCGATGTGGAAAAATCGGAAAAATCTCATTCAAATCAAAGCCTGATTTGTTAAAACAGTTAACTGTTTTGACGCCAAAATTTTATTAAACTGTTATATAAGTAATTTTAGCCACACTTTCCTCAGAAGTACTGGTCTTATGTGCGTCATATGAGAGGATATGATTTGAGAGAATCATACCTTTTATGAGATAACTTGTCGACCAGTAATGGTTTGACTCAATTAAAAGTTTATCACTTAATAACACCGAATGGAGTGACGAACACTTGTTTCGATTCGATGCCAGAAACCGACTAAATGTGACACACAATTAGAAATTCGATTCACATTTTGTTGACACAGACTGTGCTAATTGGACAGTGCAACAGATACAGCTCGTTATGGTTTGTCCAATATATGGTGCAAATTACTGATTGATAATATTGAGTAAAGACTGTGCGACACAAATATCCTAATAATAACAAAATTAGCTCAAAATGGGTAAAAATCACTGTAAGTCATTTGACTATTGAATGAGGTCTATATTTTGAATAACAAGGAACTTTTTATTGATTATTCAAGAGTTTTCATGCCATTCAATTGTAGTTCACTTGAAAACCAATTAAGTTATCTTTTGTTAGATCACAAACATTATTATCCAAAACCGGGAATTCATTTCTATTACAATACATAAAAAGATATAAAAATTCATGAATTTTACTGCAATCAGAGTCTGAACACAAAGTCTTATAGAGTTTTCAAAAGGAAATGCTTTTTATCTTTACTTTTATTAACATTTGTATGAATTGAAGCAATTATTTTGGATAAAAAGGTAAATTTGGATAAATTGTTGTTCACAAAATAGTACCTCAACACTATTAAGTCAATAGTCAAATACCCAATACATAAGAGTGTCCAAACAAATAGTTAAACCCAATTCAGCCAAATATATCAAATTGAATGATGATTTTGCTTATTATTCTCTGAATATCAATCGAACGATAAATATATTGTTTAATTGAATTGGATTTTAATAGCAAATCATTGCAAACAAATTCACATAAGTATTGAAGTTATGTAAAGAAATGTCAAGAAATGAAAAGAGTTATAAGAATTGCTTTTATTCTGTAATGGATTTTCAATGAAAGGGATTATGAAAGCCATTCAATTGATTTAAGTATTTGTAAGTGTGATGTGAGGAGTGCCACACAAAAGTGAATTATTGTGGACTATAAACGACAATCTTATATGTAATTGGGATTTATCTACAAAATACTTTTGGTTGTGTTATCAAAGAATATATGATTGCCTTCAAGTTTAATATATTGTTATTATAAGTCAATTCATTGCCAAATCATTTCATTTTTACTAAACCGAGAGATGTTATTAGAATTGCCGTCAAAGCTATTTCTCAAATGGTTTTCACACAAACCAAGCCTTACAGTCATAGTCGACCAAGTTCAATTAGAGATAAATCGATAACCACAATCTTATTTCCAAATTACCAACATAAATTACATTCTAACATATCCTAAGAGAAGCTATCATTTTCTCCCAAATAATACCTTTTAGGTTCACCACAATCTCTGTCAAAGTGTGCTTGAACATTATATAATGATATCATTAGTTAGGGCATTTTTCAGCTAAATTAAACAAGTTTATTCTTGAGTTTTTGGGGAATGTTAATAATGGTTGACTGTAATGGTTTGCTCTTATTCTGTGCTTTTACTCAAACCATTGCTGACAAATGCTTTGACGAGTGATTTCTCATTAGATTCTCATTAGTGCTAACAAACAAAATGGTACTAAACTGTAGTTTTGAGCACTCATTTGTCAAAACACTTCTTATATTTATCGCAATTTTCATTGAAATTAATTTAATAAAACACACAAACAATCAAATGCACGAACGATGTATAGATTGACAACAAATTTATTACCATATAAAGTGCGCCTCAATCTTCC
This sequence comes from Ceratozetes gracilis, assembly GCA_034694965.1. Lineage (NCBI taxonomy): Eukaryota > Metazoa > Arthropoda > Arachnida > Sarcoptiformes > Ceratozetidae > Ceratozetes > Ceratozetes gracilis. The sequence goes on along the minus strand of JAQIWF010001514.1, from coordinate 3,710 downwards.
ATGCTACTTTTTAGTCAAATACCTTTAGTTCTATTCTAATTAAATGAAATATTTTGTCGCAACAATTGTTGTAAACTTTGATTTGTCTATTTTGACAGAATCAAAGACCACCTTGTCTCAATTATTGATTTGTTAACCTGTAACCATGTTATGAAAGGTCATTTTCAATTAGATTAAGTTAACTCTTCAGTTAATACTATGATATGAGAGTTAATACTAAAGACTTTTTCAATTTTTCAGTCAGTCGTTAATATTTGATTGAATACAAGAATTCCGAAAAAAGTAATTGTTTTGTAAGAACTGATCGAAATGTCACCACTTTTTGGTCATAAAAACATTTGTATTACTCTTCAGTCGACTTCGTTGAATGAATAAAGACTCGGATTAAAATTTAATGCCAAATCCCATCTAGAATTGAAGAAAGGTCAAATTCTCGAAGTAAATTCACTTGATTATGAAATAACACGATAGAAATGATGTTTTGTTTGGAATATTGCACTTTATATGGTGTTTTTCATCATTGCTGTATATTTTTCGAATAAAATTAAATTTTGATGACATTCTGCTCATTCATTACACAAAATTCTCACAGTTACCGTAAATAGGAGCAAGCGCAATGTACCATTTGCCAAATACATACTTCATTTGAAATTTCTAAATATTTAATATGAACCGTAAATATCAGTGAATAGAAAACAATTTGAAATGTAATAAATAGAGCTATAGATAAGTGTAGATAATTAGAAGATATTTTAAATTAAAACTCCACCTAGTAAACCTTCACTTCTCGTGTTTTTAGTAAAGACTTCATTTTTGAATTGCACTGGACTGAGTTGACCAGGACCTTTAATGAATTCCACTCTACCATTGAGACCCCTTCCTTTCTTCTGGTCATCAGCGATGATAATTATAATGAAATCTCTTTCCTTTGATTCCATGACAGTATTCTTTGCGATTTGTTCGCCACAGTATCTGAAATGAGTTATTAAAGCAATGTTTAAGCAATCAATGGATGGACTGATAGAGGCATACATCGAACCCTTATATATATTCTCTAATTTGCGAATCTCTACGTTTTCATATAAACACAATCCTTCAGCGCCTGACTTATCGCCTCCATAAGGTTCAGCAAAACTGAAGTCCAGGAAAGTAAACCTCACTCTGTGATCGATCGGCGCTTTTATCCAATAACTGCAACTCTCAAACTCTTCTTTCCTCTTCGGATAATTCGGTGTCGATATTATACCTATAAATTCAATTAAGTCTTATAGTAAATGTGGACAAAGTTTGTGAGAATAAAGCAATGACCCATTAGTAACATTACTGACCCTCCACAGTTACATTCCCACCACATTTCGGTTGTCTCGGATCTATTTTTTTCTTGGCTTCAATTTGCTGACACCAAATCCCTTCAAATCCTTAAAATAATACATTTAATAATGTGATGTCTTCTTATGAAAAGAATATAATATAACCTGGTGGACATATACAAGTACATTCCTTTCCTGTAGATTTGGCTGGCACTAATACTCCACCATTCTTACACATGTCTCGCTCCGAACTCAAACATTTTTCTAATTATATAAATTTAGTTAATTATTAATTAGAGGTACAGAAGTTCACTCTAAGGTTAATTTAAGTGAGAGACGGCTATAATGTCTAAAACTTATTCCTAGCATTGAAACAACACTTCGATTTTAGGCAAAATTTTTTGGAAACTTATCTATTTATGTCACTATTATTCTGCTTTAGGGGGTATTAAGGGTAATAAGTTGAAGAGCTCCGCTCTTAATAGTTTAAAATATAAATGACTTACCGTTGCAATTATATAACTTATTCGTCAGTTTTATATCTAATTGAGAGGAAAACATTTGATATATTAAGCATATGATTGGAAATACCTCTGAAACTGATTGTGTTTTTTTCTTCGTCGATCTGGTACTGAGAGAACGGATTTTTCGATAAAACGACGTTAGCTTTGAGTGGGGTTTTGCTGAATGCCTGTCACATCACAAGTCTTATCAATTATTCAATGAACACATTAATACAACTCTCGAGTAAAAGAAAGTGAAATAAGGGACAGACCCAAGCAGGGTAGTGCATTATTGATAGGTAGTCGTATTCAAAGCCTTCATTTCGAGTATTCTGTCAAAAATATCAGTTTATAAAAGTTTCTAAAATATGTGATTATATTGACTTTGAGTTGAAACTGAACTTTCATTCCAGGCTTTACATTATCCCACATGATTTCAACAAACTTATCACGATCCTGTCTAGAATGTTCATGGTAATAGCCAATTGTATGACCAATTTCGTGGATCGCTTTCATATGAAATAATATTTGAATGCAATTAATAAATTGGTTTCCAATTACCCGTATAAAACTGCAAAAAGATGATCAAGTCAGGATTTATAAATAATTGTAATAAAGACTCACTTTGAAACATCCCTCTCCAAAGCTGATATCCTGAGGCCCAGGTTTATCATATTGTCTGCCAACAGCTGACCAGCACCTGATCATAATTAATGAAAGTTTGTTTTAGAGATTTCACTCAATTAATACCCAGAAGTGTCAGTTCGAAAACGAAGATAATGTTTGTCTTTCTTCTGTCTTTTTTTGAATTTGATGCACGTGTTCTCCTCCCAGTGCCTCATCGCCTGTTTCACCAGATTCTTGTGTAGAGTATCAACAGCTATAATGAGAGAAATGAGTTTCACTTTATTTTATTTTGAATCTAATCTTCCAAGGAGCAATTTGCATTCTCATTCTCAAAGGATATAATTTTTAAATACAACTGATTTAACACATATTTAACTTATTAGAATTAATGCACAGATCATATACCAAATTTGTTAAGTGCTTTGTTAAGTAAATTTATATCTGCTTTAAATAGAAATATCAAGAAAGTTTAAATACATTCGTGAAACATATAGGGAATGACCGCATCTGGCCAAAGATCACCATCGTCTTTCTTTCCTTTGGCATCGAAATGATACTGCACAGTATCCCCCTCCATAATAATCCCCCCTATAAACAATAATTTCATTATAGTTTTTTTTAGGATTTTAAAGAGATTTTATTTCGTTTTCACTATTAATTGCAATTCATTTAAAACATACCGTCCGGTGTGGATAAGTTGAGAAAGTTAGTTGATAACAATTCAAACTAAAATTGAAGAAAAAGTGCCATTTAAAGTTAAATGCAGTGTCATTAACCCATTTAATCACTAATTACTATATTGTAAATATAGTTAATTAATAAATGAAAAGAAATAAAGTGAATTTACAATCTCTAATTTAGATGAGCCATTGTTAAAATTGAGAAATGAAGTGATATTTTGTAGAATATTCAAATCGTCCAGGCCCAATAGTGGACGACCTAATGATTGCTTGAAAACAAATATGAAATATATGATACAAATCCAAATTTGAAGTCTGTGTTTCATAATTGAAAGAATTAGACGACAAAACACATCAAAAGGTGTTTAAGATTTCATAATATGTTCTTTAAATGAAATTCTCTCCAATACTCTCACAATAATTGGAAATTTCAAAAATATTTTTGAATTGAAAGGTTTTATTGGCTGTGAAACACCTCAGTTTAGACATGGTTTAGACATGGTTTAGACATGGTTAGAGAATTTAATTTTGCTAGTCTAAGAACATAAGACGTCGTGTAATAATGGTTACTATGGTAATAGGTTTCAAAA
>JAQIWF010001513.1:0-11736 GCA_034694965.1 Ceratozetes gracilis | reverse complement strand
TGGGCTGTACTTAAGTTGTTTTTTTATTTAAAACCTGATTCCGGTTTTAAATGTCTTTCCATTTTGTAGGGTTTTATAAAGATTTAATTTTAAATGACATTTTAATTAAGCCATAAAATGCTTATAAAAGTATTTTTGTTAAATCTCTTAACAGAAATATGAGTCTTATTATGAATGTATTGTAAATATTTCCGTTTAACTATTGATTGTTTAAAGAATAGACAATAAATTGAAAGAAACTCAAGTTTTATACAATTTTTATATAATTAGATTCATTTGTAAATAAAATCATTGAAAAGATAACAATAATGAGACCACAAAAAAGATATTATGTTTTATTAAAGAAGGCAAAGAAAATAAGGCGAATGAATGGCAATCCTATTATCAATATTTAATATATGACTCAAATAATGATTCTTTACTATCACTAGACTTATCCCAAGACTTGATTTCTTGAGTGGAAATAATTAATAATTTTCGTAATGCTCTGCACATAAAACTATTGAAAAACTCATTTTCTTCGGGAAGTGATCTTTGATTAATCACTGGATAGAAAAATGCTTATAATTTGCGTAAAAAATACTTTTGAGAGCAGAATATTCTTATATTCTTCATGTAATTAAGTGCTAATCATTTTTCATTATTTACGCAAAACTTATCAATAATAATGAATTAAAAGTTGTTTAAAAATTATCGCTTTTTCAACAAAAATAACTATAAATGAATAAATTCAACACAAAATTACTAAAAAGCAAGAATGTGCAAGGAGTGGGGTGGAGGGTGTATGGCAAATACCCACTGAGTTTTGAACTCGGACAGATCCCCGGAGAGAGAAAAATGCTCCAATTCTATTTAAATGAAATGGACAACATTTTAGTGACCATTTCATTGAGTTATATTTAGCCTCAACACTGACCTAGATCAGCTTATCGAAAGAAATAATCTTCAATAATGTGGATTCTATTCCACACGTTTAGCTAATATTTTTTGTCTAACTCTGTATTAGTACAGCATATGAACCCTCTATTTATCATTAGTGTCGAGCAAAAGACTAAACACAGAGTTCTTTACCCAACGATACACTCGTTATACACAATCATTGCGTTCGAGTCTTGTCTTAAAAAGGTTTTAGTTTTAAGACCAAAAATAAAATCGACTGAAATATTGGGAAAATTGCGCGAAAAAAAGCTCGAGAGAGAGAGAGAGAGAGAGAGAGAGAGAGAGAGAGAGAGAGTATTTTAAATTTAATGCAAGCCATTGACAGATATTAAGGCTTCAGAAACTCAACGCTGAAAATCAATGCTTAAGTTTAAGATTTTTCGCTTCAGTTCCTGCAAAGAACGAGAAGAAAAAGAGATGAGAAAACAGTTTTTTATCTATTTTTCCGCTTAAATGTGAAGACGAAAAGGCAATGAATGTCTTAAGAATTCCAAACAATTTTAAACTTATATTGATTTCGGTATAATTGTCTCTAATATTATACTCTCTTTTCGTTTGTTTTGTTCACTTTCTTCTTGGAAAACAAAAAACAGATAAAACTTTCTGTGAATTTGTTTCAATGCATTTCACATAATTCGCAAAATATTACAATTGATTAATGTTTTCGACGGCAAAGAATTTCTCAAAATCCGCGAAAAAATTTAATTGAAAATTGAATTTTTGTTTTACTTTTCTCATCAAATATTTGTTAAATATTCTGAATTCCAATACATTAGTCAGACGTAAGTCTTTCTGACTTCACATAATAAATGAGTGAATCCTTTCCCTACTATTCTTTACAAACTTATCTGAAGGAAAAGGACAAAAAGAAATTAATGAAAAATTAGTCAAAGGATTATTTTCTTATATTCCTATTGTTTTATACATTAAAAGGAATCAATAAAACTATTGACAAAAGACTTGTTCTCATAAATAATTTACTAAAATGTCTTTCTTTCAGTGTATGTCGCGTCCCATAAATTGAATGTAAATCTCAGTCAATGTTAGACTAACAGTGCATTCATTACTCGAGACTCGGAATATTTGTCCGTCTCTTTCGGTCAACCATTCCCTATGCAGTCGACTCCATAGAATGGAGTGAAGAGGAATTGAAGGAATAATTTGTGAATGAGAACTGAAATTGAATTTATTTCCAACATTGAGTCAAACTTTTCTTCGCTTATCTTAAATGCATTTACGCTTAACATCAGAATAAGTGAAGTCTTTAAAGGATTCTCTCTCTTAGCTCTCAGTTCAACACAAGAATCAAATGAATCTTCTCTTTAAGAGGAAAGGAATGAAAATTTAATGAATGTTAGAAAAGACACGTTTAATATAATGAGAGATTAAAACTATTTTCAGACCATATACTACATATACTCTTGCAGAAATAGCACAATTAGAATGAAAAATGTTATTCAATTCTTAATGAATCATTTGATCTCTAAAGAAACTCAAAAGTATAAAAGGAGCCGAGAGCAGGGTCAAATTATATTACATATATGGGGAACTCATATTTATGCACAAAATAATTAAAACTTAAATCCTTGCAATCCTCGAACGTAATTAAAATTTGAAATCACATCTATTTAATTTATATAACATTAATTTGTAACATGATTAAGTGGTGAATCACCCTGATCACCTCAACATATTGAAAATAATTAGTAAGTCCTTATGATAATAGTAATGATTATTTGAGGAATTTTGAGAATTTGTGATATTTTCAGTGATGATGTCCTCGAATAGAGTCAATCAATCTTAATATCGAAATACGTTATTCTGAGCGGCGCTCGACTGCCAGTGCCGGTAGTTTTAAAAAGTATCAAATAATGAAACATAGAATTTACAGATAATTTAAAAGGAATGGATTGGGAACTGAAGAGCACAGAACAGAGCAGAACAGCGCAAAAATTTTATCGTATCATAAATTTTCACTTTTGACAAAAGGCATCGATTGCAACAAAATTGTATACATATTCAGATATTCTGCTCGTTGTGTGTTTAGTATCGTATGGTAGGGCTCGTTATGTGTATGCAAAGCCAGTTCTCTCTCTCTCTGCCTTACCTGACATGGCTTGTTGAGAATCATGACGTGTTGAATGGCACAGACAGGCCAAGAATACACTGTAGGTAATTGTATGCCTATGTGGCTGAATGCCTGTGCCCGCAAACTGTATGCATGCGCCCAAACACACCAGTAGTGCCAAACCAAATATTTTTCTTCAAATTTCTTATTCATTCTCACAATTCAAACATTTTTTGCACAAAACACGAAACTTCTATTCTTTGGTAAAATGTGAGACTTCCTCACAATTGTATTACATTTGATAGAAAATATTTTGTATATAATTTCACAAATATGAACAACAAAAGCGAATCTAATTTTGGGCTTTTATTCGGCAAAATGACATTTTTATGACAACTTGTTTGAATATGTGGTAAAAAATTGATAAATTGTAGGCCCTTTCCCTCTCTTTATGTGTGTTTACTTGTGAACCTTAAAGAAGTGCTTAACCTTCGCTTTTATTGCAGTTTTTTACTTTCATAGTAATAAAGACAAAATACATTTATATATCTATGAATCGTAGAAATGTATGCATACATAGCATGAGTTAACTGGTATTTAGAGTCGTCTTAAAAGTATTATCGAATTATTGCATACATTTAAGTATGACTTTAAAGCCAAGAATAAAAATCAAATTAAAATAGTTTTTTAGTAAAAAGAAGTTTTAAAGCACTGCAAAGGAATCTCTGATTTACTGATAAGACGTTTGAATGAAATCTCATTTTGTTATATAAGAGGAAAATATTTTCTCTCTTTCGTGAAAATTAGTCTAAAAAAGTTGATGTGAGAAAAATCCAGTTTTCCTTGAAATAGGTCTTCACTATTATAGTCGATAATATAAGAATAGTTTAACTTTTTTAGATGTTAACAATGTCTAGTCCTACACATAGAGCACTGGCAACAGGTATGCCGACCCCTCAGATAATGGTTGAAAAATGAAAAGGAATTTACAACAAAATAAATGAATGAAATGATTGATTCGAGTAATAGTTATATAATACAAACATCATTAGATTGTCTGCTCTCTAGTGAAGAATAGACTCACTTTGACTGAAGGATACTTTGATCGGAATTTCACTCAAACAGCTCTGGTATTCAAATTATTACACTCTTATACAGTCAGGTATTTATGTATTTAACTCTAAAAAAAGTTAATTTAAATTTTTCTTCTTTTTTCGAGGAGTGTTCTTACTTTCGCTGCTCTCTCTCTCTCTCTCTCTCTCTCTCTCTCTCTCTCTCTCTCCAATGTTTGCATTAAATTAGAATTGAATCCAAAGGGGGTCTCAATCTTAGGAGAAATGGTTTTTTGTTTAACGAAAGTTATGTTTCAATATTTTGTGCGCTCGATATCAGCGCCTCATTTACAGGGAGGAGTAAACAGGACCTGACCAAAGGAAAGCCGCCGATGAAATTTTTCATTGCGTGCTCTGTTGACATGCTATTCGTTATGAGAGTGAAATTGATGAGAGAAAAATAAGTTAGCTAGAAAAAATTAAATGCTATATAAAACTGATTCTCCAATTTATAAATGACTTTATGCGTAGCGTTATGTTGTGTTTTGAAATTATAAATGCAATCATTTTTCCTCAACTAATATATAATATTATAAAATAACATAAAAGTGGAGATATTTTAGTTTTGTGTGTTTTTCCAAGATTTGCAGACACATAAACTAGGCACTTTGAGAAATAAGTGCAAAATATTAAAATAAAGCCAATAAATCACAGGGTTTTGAGTTCGTGCCTAAACAGACTTCTGAGGTCTGAACTCTATTTTCTTGAGTTACTCCAAATGAATGCCAACTTTTAATATGAATTATATGAGGAATAGTTTGATGCCATTTGAATATATTTTTCACTTTTACGGCTTATATAAATAACTAATGAAAATTCAAACTCAAACTTATGTTTTCATATCTAATGTAATAAAGTTTTCCGAATCATTAAATTTATTTTATTGTTATTTTTATTTCCACTAATTTCTTATGTGAATAAACATATATTTTAGAGCAGATTCTTCCATACTATTTAAAATGAACTATTAGTTTAAAGTGGGAGTACCAAGATTCTCTGCAATGCCTTTCTCCAGTGTGAGTATCCTGGATAATCTTAGTGATAACCTACCGAGAAATGAAGAACTTAACGCTCAAATTGTAGTATAAAATGAGATTAGTTTGCTCAATTATTCTCTGCTGAAATAGATTAATAAATAAAATGCAATTGTAGATCATTTTCTGCTAATTCATCCATCAATTTTGTTTCAAATTTTAATGGGCAATTTATATTAGCGGACCAGAACTTGGCTATCATTCACTATACCAAGAGCTTTGAGAGAGAGGGGGAAGAGCTTGAAATTGTGTATAATTTATTACTCAGTATTTTTCTATTTACATTAAAATATTGATTGATGTCTGAAATTTTCAAAAGCACTTAATCTTAGGTATAATTTATAAATAAATTCAATTCTGGTCTTTGGCTGATATTATTCGTCAGATTTATTCTCGTCTTTCAAATTTATATTTGAAGAAAACAGAAGAAAAAGAAGTTTTTGCAGAAATTGCCGAAACGGAGAGGTTTTTGCCTCAAAACGTCTGTTTATTTTCTCGATGGCCTCTCAACTGTTCCTGCAATGGATTATTAATTAAATTTCTTATTTATATTTCACGGGTTAGCAGTTGAAGAAGTTTTCTCCACAAATACTTTCAGGTCTTTGACTGAAGGGCTGAGAAATTATGCATTCCTTTCATGAAATTAATTATAGATGAATGTATGTGTTTTCACTTTCAACCAGTGATGCTCAGGCTCTTTACCCCAACACCCATAATACCTATCTTTATGAGCTTTAAAATAGTTGTCTATAAAATTTTACAATCGTTTTATATGTGGGTAATTTCCTGCTAATAATTTCTAGTTTGACAAGCTCATTAATTGCTAATAATCATTTTTCATAGTATATAAGGATTAAACACTTGAAAATTACTTTAAATAGTTAGTTTTATGAGCTTGAGCATCTTGAAACTTATAGCAGACTTTCATTATTTAATAAATTAAATGATGAATTGTCTGCCATTTGCACAGAAATGGTTCTAATGGTGGAAATGACTCTCATTTCAAAGGATTAATTAAACTTTAATTAATTAGATTTTAACAATTTCTTTATCGTCGTTAACATTTTAGCATTTTATTTTTGCTTGCTAATATTCTAGAAGATTATCATTTACTCGATGAGTTATATTTTAGATCCTGTTTTGTCAATATTTTAGGAAAACCTTCAATTAATGGTCTGAAAATTTATCGAAAAAGTAAATAAACTTTTCTTTAAGTAATTTGAGATAAACTTCAATCAAAAGGTTTTTAATTCAAATCAGGGGTCGCCATAGAGGAGGGATTTTGCGGAATTCTCTCTGAGGTACAAGAATTAGCATCCACCTAGGTTTTGGAAATTTTAAAATTTTAGGACTTGGTCTGTTGTGGTTTTAAAATACCAGGGGATTTTTTTAAGTTCTCCCCCCTGAGGATCGAGTTGGATGGCGAGCCCTGATTCAAATGCTTTCGTAAAAGACAAAAATAATCAGAAATATTCAATTAACATATCTAATAATTTCATGTTTTTATTCTGATAATATTAATCAATCACCTAGATCAACCACAATGCTTAGAGTTAATTGCATAGCACTTTACCCCTGTTTATTTCATATTCATATTGTTTGTGAAGACAGTAAATGAAGACATTTTTGGCAGACATACATATTGAGTAAATTTAATCATTATTTCAGAGCTAATCATCAAATGGTTGCGATAAATGATAATAACATTAAGTGTTTTACAGCACTCGAGTCTAATGATAGACAAACTCTAACAACCATTGAATAAATATATGTTTAATTAATCGCCAATTTATTGCTTGAACCAAATGGTTACAGGTTTTGGCAAAAATAGTTGAATATTTGAGTTAAGCATACAATTAGGGAAAAGGGAGAAAAGTGTTTCCTCCTGCCATCCGGTCAAGTGGTGAGTCTTGAATGTGTTCTTAACGCGATATTTGGTTTTCTGCATTTTTTTGGCATATTTTGCTAAACTTATGGCAATTAATATCCGAAACATAAATTTGATTCGAGAAGAAACCTAAAGAGTAATATAGAGATAAACAGAACCATTAGTGACAGGAAATGGCAGCTTATGTTTGCATTACAATAGCTATTAATCTAAAGTCAGTGCAAAAGAGAGAAATTTTTGACTTAAAATCAACAATTCTTTGGCATCCGATGCCATACAGAGTGACGAATAACTCAGTCCTCTATACATAGGTTTACTCTTTCACTCACTTACACAGAATGTGGTCTACTTTCTTATCAATCAATTGTCTCTCACTTTGGCATAACATTTGGATTACCACTGTTTCCAACCCGAACATAACCAAGAGTGTCACTGTAAATCTGAGCCTATACAATTGGTTTGCCCACTCCAAATCTTATCACAAAGAAGAGGAAAGTACTCCTCAGTTATTTAGCCATAAGATAATACACATTTTGTAATATCCCAATCAAATTTTCCATTGATACTTGTCAAAATTGTAGCTTAATACAATATTTAAAAAAGCATGTGCTTGTTGCATTTCAACTAAAATAAAACTTGATCAACTATATAAATATGCTTGAGGTCTTTTTGAAAGGATGTGTTGGCTATTCCAGCATTAATTACTGCTATTCTTGTGATTTACTTTTGAATAGTTTGTATAAATACTGTTCTCAATATTCCTCTCACTTAAGAAGTTTGGGTTAATTATAACTACAATTTAATAGCTTTTCTCAGTTGGCGTTGAGTTGTCTTTGAATGTAAATCAGAGCACATTCTCTCACAAAAGTGTTATTTTTATTCACCACTTATTCTCATTTCAAAAATGACTTTTCAAACAAAAAAAGTGAATATTTGAATATTTTTGGCTCTGAATTCCAGTATTTGAATACCAATTCAAATATTTGATTATTTCGCACAAAATAAAATATTTTCGATAATAAATTTGAAATGAATTTGCCTAACATTGAGAACAATTTTTATGAAAACTAATGAATATTTAAAGCACTTATTTTATTATCTAATCGTAGAACAAGTTTTCTAAAAATCTAAATATTCATGAAATCTAATAAATTCTTGAGTTTTTCTTTTGTTTTGATATGAATTCCAATTAATTCAGGAATTATTGCAAATTAATTCGTCTTTTGGACTGATTTCCAGGATTTCTTTTACTTATATTTTAGAAAATGAGTGATTTTGATGTTGAAAAGCAAACTTATTAAGTAAATGATTTTTTGGGGTCAGTCCCTATTTGTGAGGTCTCCGGCCTCTTATGCCTCTGGCTTTCAGTGTAGACAGAAATTGGTTTTTTTAGAGAATCATTTTTCATCCAATCTATTAAAGTGTCGAAAAAAGGGAATTAAATGAAGAATTTTCGCTAATTTTCATAAACTTTATGTACTTTTGACTCAAAATTTGTTGAAAATTCTTTGTTTTCTTATTTTGATGTCTAAATTGTGATAGTCTTCAGTCGTTCTTTTGAACCCAATGAAGACAATAAGCTCTAAATGTTGGCTCCCTTTCCGTATTACACTTATGGTTGTGCTCTTAATAGTTAGTGTTTTACTATTTGTTTATGTCTTTCCCATCAGAACCTAATCATAACTCATGTCTGTCTTTTCAGACTTTTATATGAGTTTTGAAATTAAGAAAAAGTTTTGAAATTTATGAGAAGTGTATCCAATGCTGGTTTCAAGAGTCAAGGCTCGCCTTTTAATGACTTTTGTGTGCACTTAAACTTTTATTTGATTTAATTTTTATATTTGTTTATTTTTTGTGACCATTTCGGGAACATTGCACTCATACTTACACTGATATAAGAGGCCATTTGGGGAAAGGCTATTTGTGATCGTCTGCTTCATTGATGTCAAAATAGTCTAGTAATAAAAGAATCACTCCTGAGCTGAAAGCCTATGAAGTGCACATTCTGTGCTTTAAAATTAAGGCACAGCTCTAATAGAGTTGAATTGCTTTTGAAGGCCTATTGTTAGTTGTGTTTCACTCAATGGTGAGTGAGTGCCCGGAAATCATTTAATTGAGTCCTCAATTAAGTGGGTCTGTGCTGTAAAACTATGTGAATTTCAGTCGTCAAAAACCATAGCGAACTCCTGAATAAAGTGGACTTTCATTACTTCTAACAAACATTGGCTTTAATTACAAATTAAATGTTTATTTAATTTATAGTTTTCGTCACTTATAATGAGTTTAATTAGATTTGAATTATTATTTGTTGGCATTAAAAGAGTTATTCAATTATTTTAATGTCTTGACTCTAACAAAGTGTGAAGATATTATGGTTGAGAGGAAAGCCTCAGACGAATCAAATAAGAATATTATCGTTATTTAATTTGTTGAAAATTTTTCATTTAATTTTCTGGTCGACTGATGACGAGAAACATTGGATTTTTGTTATTTTTACAGCAATTTTATTCACAATAAGTTGTGTTTAATATAATGAATGTGTCATTTGATGTGCGATAAGCGTCTGATGGGTTCGAGTGCTTTTTTGGTTGAGCTCTAGATATGAGGCTTTCCATATCTATGCGAATACTGTTTTGGATCAGTCACTGAAACACTTGAAAAATGAAATGTTTATCAGAAAAAGCAAAATATGAGAACAATTTTGAGCACAATCTTTACAAACGGCAGCCGTGAGTAAAGAGCACAGCATAAAGACAGTACTCGCTTATAAGGATGGGATGGGCTCTACATATTTCTCAAGTGTTTTTCTAGCAACCTGCAGGCCCTGTGCACTGAGAGCACAGTCAGTCAGCTCTTTAATCATTAGTTTGTTTATATTGTGTGCCTCTTATTGTTGACACAAGAGATTTGCACAGGTTTTCAGCTCACAATCGCTGAATATGTTATGTATTTTTAGACAATTTCCAGATGCAAATCATAATAAGCACTGATGTAGTGCTTGGGCTTCTCTCTGCACTCCTTAGGCACTGGTATATCACAAATGATATAAAATCAAAACACAGTTTGGTTTTGATTTTGAAGACATTCTTTAGATTTAGTTTTTTTTTCTTTAAATAAATATTTAATATTCTGAGAGTTTTTTGGTTAATTGATTTCCTCTTTCATTCATAAGTAGCACTTAAGCCAACCGTCAGGTGAGGTCTAGTCCTGGGAATGGATTAAATATTTTTAAAATGCGAACCCAATTAAAAATAATATTATTTTTGGCCATTTGGTGGACAGTTATCCGATTCTGTATCACTTCGACAATAATAAGAGTCATAATATTTGTTGAGATTATAAAGCATTTCGATTATTATTATTACTATTTTTGTTGTGATTACCTCAAGAATTGGCTGTCAAATGGAGAAAGATTAGGGTCAATGGTTAGCCGCACAGATAGTCAGATGAGGGCCCCTTTTATAAGCTAGTCTTCTGACTCCGAGGAATGTTATCTGAATTTTAAAGTTGAGTTGATTGCAAGCCATCACATAATTGCCTAAACCTCTCATTCCTTTTCGATTTCTTAACTGATATTCAACTCCTGACAGGTCTTGAATTTGGAGAATAATTTTCGTTTCTTTCGGTCTATCACTTGAAGAACTAGTCTTCACATCAGTGAACAACTCAGTAAAAGAAGGGAATATATATTTGCCTTTCTATCTATCTATTGATCAAAATATCATAAAAATAATTAATCGTTTTTTCACTCCTAATCGCCAAACAAATCAAACGTTTTATATAACCAGATCTGAGCTTTTATTCAGTCCTTTTCTTCAAGTTTGGCGGTGCTGTCCCTTTCAAATCATCTGTAAAATTGTTTTCTCACAACAGACTCACCAAATGAATTGAAATCATTGATAATCTATCAAATAATCGATTAAATAGAAAAATAAAAACCTATTAATTGCTTGAAATGAGACAAACAGTCAATCATTTATTTTTTGGACGTTTTAGTCAAAAACAATTATTTCTGCCTAATATCCCATAATTGTTCCACATTTGTCTCATATCCCAATTGGTTTCAACTGAATTCGTTGCACTGTTTATCGTCGAGTGCTCTGAAAAAATCATGTATTCATGTGGTTATCAGAGGATCAGAACATATTCTTAGAGGCAATGCTTTCCCTCACAATTGCCATCTAATAAGGGCTACAATTTTGTTGTCATCACAAACATTATGTTAAATATCGTTTGAACAGTGAATTGAGGAGACCTTCAGAGGAAAATCCAGTTTACAGACCACTCTCTCATCACTAATCAGGAGAGAAAGCATCTCATCTGAGAACTTATATAGAGATAAAATAGTTTCCTTTTTTAGTATTCTCTTCTCTAATAATTCATATAAACATTATATCTATTGATATAATACTCGAGGTTAATGAAGATAATCATTTAGGGCTGTAGGCAACAAGGAGAGCACAGGTATAGGTATAGGGGCGCTCACTTCCCCCTGTTATGCAATCTTAATGGCCTGTGATCTCATGAGGACTTCTTTTGCAAGAATTATAATTAAAGGCCTGAAGAAAGCGAAGCGAATCGTATGACTTATACCAAAAGTAGTGTACCATTAAGTCAAGTAGTCTTGACTGAGCACTACTCTCTCTCTCTCTCTCTCTCTCTCTCTCTCTCTCTCTCTCTCTCTCTCTCTCTCTC
>JAQIWF010001512.1:0-11737 GCA_034694965.1 Ceratozetes gracilis | reverse complement strand
CTGTTTGCCTTAATAAGTATTGTTAATGCTAAGACGCTTTCCTGGAAATCAGCATTAATTTGTTGTATGAATCGCGTCTCTAAATAACAATAAATTCAATTCAATTCAATATTGTAATAACTTTTTGTAATTCTTTTCAGAGTGTTTTCACATTATTGACAAACATTTATAATACTTAGAAGTGTGACCTTTATAAATGTTGTTGATCATCTTGGCTAATTAAATAACCCTATTAATTTCTTGGTATTTTCATTATGGCCAAGTCGTATGACTGGCTCAAAATTTAGGAATTCTATTGGGGATTACATTGAAACTCATATATATATGAAAGTGATTAATACTCCTACATAATATTTCACATTAATGATTAAATTTAATAATTTGATCATGATTAATTTTCAAAAATATTTGAGTTTTGCATTAAAAGCTTTCATTCAGATTAAATTTCAAACAGATTTTAAGTTTAGCCTTGTTTGTTTATCGATTTAACTCAATGAAAATTTATATTAAAATAGATTAATTCAATTACATAATAAGTATCTTGGTACTAAGAACTTAGACAACTGACAACTTTGGGATTTTAATGCCAACAAACAATTATTAGGAAACTAATCTTCAATTACTTAATCCATGATTTGGTAACGAAATTAAGCAGTAATTTGAGTTCATTATAATAAGTCACGAATAAAGTCATAGGCAGTCAAATAATTCTCTCTATTCCTGAACTTATGATCAGAAATGCCATCTCAACAGTTGTGTTGGTATCAAAACCAATCGATAGGATAAGCCCTGTGTTACAGCCTTACGTCAAGCGTTGCGATGGAGCGGTCATACATTGGATTTTTTTATTCGCCATCTTTATAGTCAAAATGAGTGTTTCGACTAATTTACAAATGTAGTGGTCGTTTGGGTGAGTCCTTAACTCATTATTTAATTTTAACAATCAATGAAACATAAATTCAATTATTTGAATCAAAGATTGACATCAATTGCTTTGTCCCCTGAAATGACACTTTGTTACAATGTTAGTGGTATTACACTATAGCCTGTCCTATGCTTTAACTATGAGACGCATAGATTACATATGGATAGGCATAACTTAATTACATATTTATATATTTATAACTTATATTTAAAAATATTTTGAGAAGAAAAGAGCGTTAAATAGTTGTCCACTCAATTTGTATGACATTAATACTATATGGAGGGAAGGGATGCTATTCCAATACCTGACATATTGTCTAACATATGGATTAATAATTCCTTTGTTCCCTATATTTGTCAAAAAGGGTTTGAATAAATCAAAACTACTAAACAAATACAATCTTCGGCTGTCCATAATGTGGAGAATTTTGATGACTTTGAGTGCTTTAATAAGCGTTTCCCGAACACAATCCTCGGGACGGCTCAACCTTTTGACCGACTCATTGCTACAACAATTTATGACTCGATTAGACAATAATCAAAATCTCGATGAAATAGCCTATGGATCAGCTCAAGTGAGTCAATGGCTTTAATTATATTCTGAAAGTGATTTTTATTACAAAAATTAGAATCAAAACCCCATTCGAGTGGCGAAGTCACCCGACTATGAGATGCATCCCTTCAGATTTCAAACTAGAGATGATATCCTTTTGCCACGAGAACCCTCTCCACGAAAAGAGTATTTAGAACACTCATCCCTTTGGGGACATCAATATATGCAGGGTGGTGCCGGGGAAGGCAGCCAACGACTTAAACCTGATGGAAGTGTTAGGAATGTCCAAGTTATAAAAACAGACGCAGTTTTGCCCGCATATTGCAATCCCCCGAATCCCTGTCCAATAGGATATAGCGGTGAGTGAAGAGTCAATTAAACACAAAATTATATTTAAAAATGTAATTCAGCCGAAGACGGATGTATTGAAGAATTTGAAAATTCTGCCGCTTTTAGCAGAGAATATCAGTCCTCACAAGAATGCATGTGTGATACCGAACATATGTTTGACTGTCCCGGCAATACAGACGAAAATGAATTGGAGACATTAGCAAGGTCCATTCAAAATGAAGGACTTATGGATTCAACTTTAGACAAATTAGTTGACAATATGGGAGAGGACTCGAGTGAACACAAAGTTGTGGCTAAAAAGTTCTTCACAAAACCGGTGAATACATTCATTCTATTCTCAAATTATTTATATTCATTTGGAAATCAATTGAATACTGAATAAGAAATTTGAATTAAAAGCAGGTATCGAAGAAAGCTAAAGGTTATGGCTCTAAGGCTAAGCCTATTGTGAGTAATATTCATATCTTGGATTTGAAATCATTTAATAAAACTTGATAATTTTCAGGATAACTACCCCTTCTTAACCGGTGAAAAACTGCCAGTGGTTGCAAAGAAGGCACCTCATTTGGCCAAAGGAATTTAAGTTACTTTTAACCCTGATTATTTGCTTATATTTTAATTTGAGTAATCTTAAACCTATTATTTATTAATTTAAACACCAAAAAATTTGCAAACTTATTTACGCGTTTACTCCACTGTGAATGTAATGATAATGTGATAAAAATTGAATTCATTGATGAATAACTTGATTACAGTTATTACAGAGCACTGACTGAATATAATCTCGTTTCAAATCTTTGTTTTTATTAGTCTTTTGATTGTTTGGTCTGTCAGTGACTTTCGTTTTTTAAATTTGGTGTTAATATGCTTTTCATCGATATTTTCATTATTTTCTTATCAATTGTCTAATTATTAAGTAATTAATCGATAAATTAATTATAAGTTTTAAAAATAGTTTAATTAAAGCATTAGTGGTATGAATATCCAAAGCCTATATACTGTTATAAAATATCAAGAATTTTATTAAATCAAACATGGTAATATTCGAGACGATAAAAAGTTGTATAGTTTTAGTTCAATTTGAAACTTCATAACAAATATAAAACCCTTAAGAGGTCTAAATGTTTGCCTAAAAAATAAATATAATTCAAACAAAAAAGTTTGAGATAATTATAAATAACCGAAACTTCTGTCATAAAAATATTTTCTAATTTAGGATTTGTCACAAAAAAACTTATAAATACTTTTGAATTGAATATCACTTATAATAACTTATTTTTAGCTAAAATTGTAAAAACGTGTAACAGATTTAGTGATTAACTATCTGTAAGAGTAAGTCATTTAAATGTTGTTAATGAAAATGTAATCAATTATTTGATATTTAAATTTTTACAAATACTTATTGACTGTAAGAAAGAGAGTCCGGCTTTTTATGGCTAATTCGACACAAAGTTCTGAATCGGGTTTGGGATTATCGTGCAATGCTTGGAAATTGCGAACCTCTTGTCTATTCATATTAATTATTTAAATCTATGTTTTTAATTAAAACTATTCTAAATCTTTGCTTAAATTTTATGAATAATTGATATTTTTCTCAAATTTGAAACATTTTGGTAAATTACAAAAAATGTAACTGGTACCATACCGGTGGAAAAGTTGAGTAATCTAGTCACAAATGTAAAACCAACACTATTTGTTGTATTTATCTTGGAGTAAATAAGTTTTGTTTTAAGTAATTAACTAATTACTGCAACAAATGAAAATTAATTGTTAAAAGTATCCAGTCAATCTAAAGGAATCAGCAAATTCTTCCTCTTTATTGCATTATATAAGTTACAAATTATTTCATTCAATAGTTATATAAATATAATTAATTAGAAAACTGGAAAATTATTACAAAATATATTAACATCCGTTTTAATGACTGGAGTCTAGACATCAGTCTCTAACAACACTCTTTTGTGAGGAGCTCTTTGACAAAGAGTCTTTGTGAAGTGCTTTAGCAAATGAAACTAAATTGGTCAAATTAATTAGTATATCAAACTAAACTCAAAGTTACCATAATCGAGAGCACCGGGTATAGTATCCGGTCCATCATATGCTTGCATTCGCTTAAAATTTAATACAAATTAAATATATAATGATTTATTCTATTATAGCAAAATACCTCGATGCAATATTGTGCCTTATCTGGATTTAAGTGTTGGTGCAGATCCTCAGCAGTAATGTATGGCTATTGAGACAGAAAACAATATAAAACTGAAATAAAATCTAATATAAAGACAATTTTCAATCAATAGTTAGAATGTATTTTGACTTTTAGTGTCATTTATAGCAATAATATATATTTTAATCACAACTAAAGTCTATTTATATTAAATAAGAGATAAATCACACCTTATATGAGGACAATATATTAAATGACTTAACCATTTCCAGAACACACTCAGTGTCTGAGTCTTCATCGGTGATAAAGTCGAGGAACTCATCAAAAGTGACAAAACCAGTGCTATTAGGGTCGACAGTATTCATGACACACTCCATATCGGAATCAATGGTTTCCTCATTAATCCCTTCAAAAGTAAATCCCAACGAAAATAGACAACTCATGAATTGGTTTACATCCAGTTTTCCCGATTGGTTCTCATCGAACTGATTGAAGGAAATGCGGAGTCGAGTCAACTCTTCCGCTGTAATGCCTTTTGAATCCCTAATCTCTATTTGATTTTCCACTTCATTAATATATCGCTCAATGGATGACATGAGTCGTCCCCAACCAATGCGTAAAGTCTTTGATTAAAGGTTTTAAATTAATTATCGGCTATTAGTGTAGGCATACATTCATTGTGTAGTGGGTGTATCTGTCCTCCAATACTTGCAATCCTTTCTTCATCTCAAGATGAATGGCTTCCAACTCATCCATATGTGTTTGGTATAGTTTGGCTGCCATTTCGCTTTGACTTAGTTTAGACAACTGTTCCTCAAGTGTTGTATAGCATTCCATTGCAATGGCGGCCACTGAATGAATTTGTCGGTCAATCCACGGCCCGACTATATTTGCCTTTTCAGCAAAAATACGAAACAAATTTTCATTGATCTGTTCCCGAATGTGCTCCTCATAAAGATTTGGGTCACGCTTTGGAAGCAATTGTTTTACTTCATACCATTTGCTCGAAATTTCCTGAAATTTAAATATTAAATCGAGTTTCAGATAAATTGATATATGACTGACTACTGCTGTCAGACGAGTGTATGGATTGATGATTCCTTCGGGGATCTGATACTGTGCTGCGATGGACTTTATCTCTTGAGAGAGGGCTACGATTGCGAAGTGTTCTCTGTCCGCCTCCAAGAATTTCATTTTGAACTGTTGACAGGCATTTACTAAGTCTTGTATCTCTTTTATGAAGCGCACAATAAACACATCCATCAGGTCCTGTCGCGCCCCGTCTAACCAGTTGTTGAAGGAAACCGCTCTTTTGGCGAAATCTAATTGTAAGCAATCAATCTTTTCCAACACTTGTTCAGTCTCTTTGAGTTGTATTCCTCTTTGATGAGTCGATATTAGAAGTCGGTTCCAGTCATCAGTTATAGCCCGAGATCTGGCGTTGACTACTTCGACGTCGTGATAGCCAAGAGAGTTCAGGTCCTGTGCAGTGGACGCTATTTGTCTCACTCTTGTCTGATGTGAAGCCAAATCTAATATAAATATTTCGTGTCTTTTCCTCAATTCTTTCACTTCATAGAGACAACAATTGCGAAACTCTTGGCTCTCGAGTGTCTTCTCTTTATCTTTAAACCATTCCTCATGAATATCAGACTTATGGTTAAACTTCAGCACCAAATGGTTTACAAAATCGATTTTCATTGTTCCCAAAGGCATCCAATCCTTTAAGAATTTAATTCTGGTTTTAAGCAGATTTGAAAAATTTTGAATAAAGTGATTGACTTAAAGTTTTGCACTCAATTATGAGAAAGTTATCACAAATAGGTCTTTATTTGCCATTACCACGTGTATTGAAAAGAATCAAGTTCAGTAATTTTCCTATCATTCACTATAACTCATTTAGAGTTCATGTTATGAATTCATGAAAAGAAAAGCAACTTTTATTTAATTCTTGATACTATGAGGAGTTTTCCAGTATTTTCATCATTCAGTTTGAGTTCAGTTGAGTTTCTTTAATGCAAATCAATATTTGAGAGAACATTGAATTCGTGTTTTATTTTTAGATTTCACTTTATTTGTAATTCAGAGTCAATTTCACGATTAATTTAAGTCAGTAGAAACTCAAACGAGAAATATGTCGTGTTTTTGAAACGTGAAATACCATTAGTTTTCAGTTGTGTTAACAGTGAAAATGGTTCTCAGATTTGTAGCCAAATCTCACCAAATTGTAAGTCTTTTTAAATCAATTAAATGAGTTTTTAAGACATTTTTCTTTAGTCTTTAGATATGATTTTGATTTTAGTTTTATGTTTATTGCCGTTTGGGTTAACAAATCAATTATCGAATGAGTTGTTGAATCAAAAGCTGCAATTGGCAGCACTCGATGTTATTTCATTGCACAGCCATTCACTCATCCATGACATCAAGGAAGAGGAGTTGCAGGAGACAAGTCTCGAAAAGAATGGACAACGAAGTAAAAGATCTGTGCCGTCATTCTTCAATATTCCCACTTTAGATAACTCATCGAATCTCATACCCGATCCTGAGATTATGAGAGGACACAAAATCACTCAAATGATGAATAACTTGAAAGAAAGGTTTCTTTTCCAACATACTTATCTGCAAAAGGTTTTGGATGCTCTCAAGTATGCCATTCGACCCAATGCTAACCACTTAGTTCTGACCCCAAGTCTCATACGAAACATCACGGCTTTGAATGGAGTGACTGTTAACCATATAAAGACTTTGACTCAAATTTTGTGGCAAAACTCCAGACTAACAGTTAATGATTTGAAATATAAACTCAAAGACTTAATTACTTCCATTAATTTGATTGAACAACAAATCGCAAGAATATTCCAAACAACTAATGATGTGGTGTTGCGAAACAGGCCATCGGTCATCACTGGTCACAAGACATTCTTCGGACACAATCAAATACCTGCACTCAATACAACCTCAGGGCTGATAGGTTTCATAGGGCGTCAAGACCTCAGACAAGTTATGAGTGATTTATATCGAAAGAAAAGACCACAAATAGTGAGAGGACTTAAGCAGATTGTGAGACCAGCTTTTGTCAGACAGTCACTCAATTCTGGTCTAATAAATGGAATTGATTTCAACAAACAAATGGTTACAACAAATAGTCCGCAAATTATTAAAAGTTTAATTCATTTCGATTCTCAACTATCAGTTGTTAATCATTTGACAATTAGAGGGAAACTCAATAACATTGATCTCAACAAAGATCTAGTTTTTCTCAACAGACCAGAAGTAGTTCCGGTTCCCAAGAAGTTTACTTCGCCACTGATCATAGCACAGAGAGCCCTCTCCCTAACTATATCTGGCATTGATTTGATACAATTGTCACGAAATGTTTTGTTGTCTAATGGCTTACAAACAGTTAATTCGAAGTTATTTTTATTGAATTCTTTGACAACAAATAACATAAAAGTTGATGGAATGGTCAACAATGTGGACATTTCATTGATGGCCACTCAATTGGTCTACAAAAATAGGCCTGTCTCCATCAAAGGCAAAAAGTCATTTATTTTGGATGATCTTCATATCAAAAACAATCTCTTCATTAGAGATAGAATTGATGGCCAGAAAGTACCAGATGATTTACTGCTTAGGAATAGAGATCAGGTAATATTTTAATCAATTTTCTATTTTTATTGATTTACTCACTTTACAGATAATAAGTGCACCGAAATTATTCAAAGGAGTCATAAAATTTGAGGACAAAGTTATTGTAAGGGGTTTTGTTGACGGCCTTCGTTTACCACATGATATCGTGACCCTCACAAGGAATGAGGCAATAGTGGGACCGATAGTCTTCGGGCAGAGTTTAATCGCTAATCAGGACATCGATGCGCGTCGTCTGGTCGATGGCGTAGACTTATCAGAACTTCGACTCTCTTCACTCAAATTGAATGACAAACTGATTCAAAGTGATGTTCACTTCCAAAAACCAGTTACCATTGGTTTAGTCGAAGTCAATGGAGGTGTCAATGGAATAGATTTGGGCAAAATCTTCAGCGAAGCAATTTTTAAAGGCAGTCCAAATGTTGAGATAAGTGGAACCAAATTTTTTAACTCAAATATTCAGATGAAACAATTATTGACCTCAAGAGTGAACGGAATTGATTTGAATGACTTGATTTCCACTCATAAAAATGAAACAATATTTGTGCCAAAAGTATTCACTTCTTTTACTCAATTCAATTCACTGAATGTGAACGGATTGGTGGGAAGGGTTAACATCACAAACCTCTACAGAAATCGAATATCACTTTCAAAACCGGAAATAATATATGGGATTAAAAACTTCATTAATGAGATAACAGTTGCAAATGGAGTGAATGTCAACAAAATTAATGGATTGGTTCCTCAAATTGATTTCGTTATCAAATCAAAGCCGCAAATAATTAATGGACACAAGATTTTCGTCAAACCCTTGAATGCAAACAAAGTGATAGCAAAGACTCCGACATCAGTTAAAGGCAGAATTAATGGTGTTTTTCTCAATCACTTGAACTCGAGGGTCATTCGATTGAACTCTTATCTGACAACTCCTTTAAATATAATTCTAGTGAATAGTAATTCAAGTTTTGCTGAAGTTTTCAAAGAACTGAATGGTCTGAATGTAAGCGATTTCGCAAATAATGTTATGTCTCTTTCAAGACCTCAAATAGTATCGGCACCGAAAGTCTTTAAAAATACGCATACCTTCACTCAAGTAGAGACCCTTAAAGGCATTTCTGGAATTTCATTGAATTATTTGAAGCAAAATGCGGTTCAATTGAATGGTTTGTCCCAAATTAGTGTTCCCTTCACTTTCACACATCCAGTAATCTTCGAGAAGCCTCTTATTGTGGAAGGAGTTGTGAATGGCGTTAATCTGTCTTATTTGGCAAACGATGCCGTATATAAGACAGGTCATAAATTAATAACCGGACACAATGTATTCAAATCAGGTTTTCGAGTTAATGGTGACATTCATTCGTCTTCTTTTAATGGAATCGATTTGTCCAACGAATTGTTGACCAAAACAAGAGATCATATTATTAGAGGAAAAGTGAAATTTATTAAGACTTTGAACATTAATGGAGACATAGTATTGAATGGTCTGATCAATGGACTCGACCTCTCGGAAATCAATGCAAAGATTATGAAGACTAATGACCGGAATGTGATTAACGGTAATCTTGTTCTCAACGGACATACAAGAGTCGACACTAACCTTATGATTGCCGGTCGTCTAAATGGTATTAATCTGACGGATCTGTTTAATAATGCAGTCTTTTTGAACTCTAATCAATACATCAGTGGTTCAAAGATATTGAAATCTCCGATTCATTTGTTAAGTAATTTGAATACAACTAATCTAAACGACATTAATATCCATCAATTGCTCGAAGACATCGTATATATCAATAGTGTTAAGGAACAACAAATAATTTCCCCAAAAGTCTTCACAAATGATATTACGAGCAATGGTTTAATCCAATCGAAAGGGATGGCAATTATGGGTCTTATAAATGGAGTCAATTTAATGCAATTACTTTCTGAGTCAATCAAAACTAATAGACCGATGGATTTGAAACTTATCCGAAACTTTAAGGACGTGACAGTAATTACCAATAATTTCAGCCGAATATTAGGCCGAATCAATGGAATAGATTTGGACAGAGATGTGATAAATGTGAACATCAATAGCAAAGGGCCTCAACTGATAACAGGAAACAAAGTGTTCGAACATTTAGTTCTTAACGATAACGTCTTAATCGATGGTTTAGTCAACGGCTTCGCTCTCAAAGCTATTGAATTGAACTCATTTTTTACAACTAATGACCAGAGAATAATAGGCCCTAAGATTGTCAGACCATTACTTGAGTTATCCGCTGATAACAATGTTGTCGGAACTCTTAATGGCATAAGAATTCCTGAAGACTTGGTTACTCTCAATGGCAATCAAACAGTGTTCGGTCCATTAGTATTCAATAATCCCTTATTTGTCGAAAGAAATATTTTTGTCACCGGAGCTGTCAGTGGGCACAACCTCACAAAACTGACTTCAGAGTCGTTAGTCAAAGACAGGCCACAAGTAATATCACAACCAATCAAATTCGACACAATTGTCTTCAGGCAAGATGTAACTGTTGACCAAAGTGTGGACAACGTTGACCTGAGCGCTCTCTCCAAGACTGTTAAACAGTTCACTAGTGTTGTCAATGTGTCTAAAGATATGCTGGAATTGAAGGCAAATCGACATCACTTTGTGTCTGACTATCTCTACAATTCTTTCGGCAAATCTGTGTTCGAAATCGATTCCTTCAGTTTATACCAAAGTCTCGATGAGATTCATGGAAATCATATCCAGATCTTATCTAAGGGTGTCTTCACTTTAAGCGAAAGCATTGAAAATCCAAAAAGTGTTCAATTGATTAGTTTTAACTCAAAGACGGGATTTTTTGACACATCTCTTGTTAACGAAAATCCTTTGATAACACAAAAGCCATTCATTCTGAGCGATGAGCAGTTTGTTATTCATTTGAGCCCATATTCACACAACTTTTCATCTCATATCACAAAATCTGGTCAATTGATGGCAACGATGGGCTCTTTTGTCACTTTTGTTGAAGTATTGAAAATAAGTGAAAATAGGGTTATATTGATTTCGTTTCAATCAAATACCGGAAAACTTATGATCCACTCCTTTGAAACCCTTTCTAACAAAAGAACGTCTTTCACGCAAATCACAGAGACTTTTGTCGGAACAGGTATTTTAAATGACATAAAATGTATATAATTTTGATTTATTTTTAAAATTTTCAGACATTTCTAAAGTGATAGCATTTCTGAATGCAAATCAAGTTTATATAGTAGTGACCAAACAGTTTGGCCTCAATTGTATGTCAGACATAACCGGAACCTTAGTATTTGTGCTCCGAAACTACCGAACCATTGAATTGATCCAAAAGCTCGAAGTGACTAATGTTGTCGATGTCGTCCATTTCGAGAATAACGGAAAACATTATTTAGCTTTAAGTGACGGAACGCCTGTCGAGTCATCGATGAGTCCACAAACCATTTATATCTACAGAAGTGATGTAATGAAACATAAGTGCAGTTTCTCTCTCTTCCAAAAGCTTTACTTCGATAATGTGGTGCAACTGTCGGCCTTCACTTATGGCACAATCCATTCCCAACAGCAATATTTAGTGGCTATGAATTCGTCCCTGGTTTCAATCTGGAAACAAAATGGTATACAAACTAATGTCTAATACCCTGTTTATTAATAAAATGATGTATCTAAAGGTGAGTCGGGATTTGTCGAGAACTGGTTGTTGTCGACTAAAAGCTCTCGAGTGATGTCTCCAATCATAACAGCGGATCACAACTTATACTTAATTATCGGACAAAGAAATAAATGTCACGAGTCGTTGATTTTTAAGGCCGAGCCCATGGGTATAGCTGTGGCGCCCATCCTTTTCAGAACAAATTATAATTAATATAAAATATTAAAATTTTAGGAATTTTCAACTTTTAGGAACTATTATACAATTTATTATTCAAAGCATATGTTTATTACTTTTTGTGGTTTAATATTATCTATATTTTAAGTTAAGTTGTATTACATTTTAATAAAATTATTCAAAAAATTAATATTTGTTTCGAAGTCAATGACATTTGAATAGCTTTTAAATAACTCTCTATTAAATAGAATATTAAACTTT
>JAQIWF010001511.1:0-11745 GCA_034694965.1 Ceratozetes gracilis | reverse complement strand
CTGTAAACGACGACAATTCCTAAACCTCTGCCACAATTCCTTTAGCTGTAAACAATTCCTTAGCCATAAACCTATCCATAGCTGTAAACAAATCCTTTAGCTCTAAGCTTCTCAAACCCTTACTGAAGGCCCCCTTAATTGGAGGGCTGGACGTGTCCTTTGGTCGAAGAAATTCTAATTTCAATGACTATTTTGAGATACTATGAGGTCGACCTCCACGCGGTGTATCTCGGGTTACGCTAACAGACCTCAACCCAGACCTCAACCCAATTAACAGACTTTTATAAAACAATGCAATGAATGCAAAATTGTTGTCAAATGACTTTCATTTCATTTGTCTTATGTCTCGGAGTTATTTGAGTCAACACTTAATCATAACTAAAGGAAAGTGCGATCAAAACTTACCTTAGAATCAATTGATGGGATGATAAGGCAATTGGCAAATGACTCTTCAGTAGGAGTGGACTCAAAACATTGATTATGTGTTCCTTTTCTGGGGGTAAATACAAGACGTGATACTTCTTCTCCAATGGTTCCAAAGGAAGCGATTCCTCCCTCTTATGATTAGCTAACAAATCGATTATAAGATGATAGGGAACCAAAACAACCACTTTTGACACGAATTTGAACAGAATTTCCTCATAAAAATTCATTTCAATTCCTTTGAAGCATTAGAACAGAATTTAATAGTTTTGCCAAAAACTGATTGAATAATAATTACCGGAGAAATGAAAGTAAAATGTAATCAAAAACCCAAAGAAGTGTTTTGAGTGAAATTCCTGCCATTCGACGAACAAACGCTCCCAATATTCGTCTTTTAACTCATCCTTTAAGTTCTCAAACTTTTGGGTCAATGTTTGCATTAATTTGAAGACTTTTGTCGCAAATATATTAAGCGATAAATTATCGCTTCGTTTATCGTTTTGACGAATAATATTCTGAACGAAAGGATTACATTTGGATTACAATTTGGTTAAACCTGTTGTCAACTCATACCTGAATCCAATGAGTGGTAGAAATAAAGATCAAATCCCAATGACTTTGACTTAATTTAGTCGAATATTTGTTGACAATCACATCAAATACTTGACATATAAGACAATAGAATTGTAGTTCACTATTGGGTTCGATGTCACTGAAGATTAAACCATAAATTTATTACAATTGTCTTAATTCAGTTCAAACATCACTTACTTGTTGTCATAAAACAAACCAGAATTGGAAGACTTGAGACCACAGAATGTCTCCACAATTGATGTCACGGTTTCAGAGATGTCTTCCGATTGAGACTTAAGATATTTAAGACATGAGTGAAGAACAGCCAGTTTTGCGATTCCATCGTCTAATTGTATAAACCGTTCGCAACAGACGAACGCATTCAACGACTCAACCAAATAGTCATTTAACACCTGTTGAGGCAAATGTGGGGACAATTCCTCAAAGGTTATGATTTGATTGTAAGACAAACTAAAACGTAAAATGAAATTCATTTAAAAACGTCATAAATATTGAGAAAATACTTACTTATCAAACGATAACTTGTATTGAAATCCGAAATTATCGACAAAATTATTGATGAAATAACTGAAAGCTTGGCTCGAATTTCCTTCAATGGATCTAAAGTTGAATTAAATCAAAGTATTGTTAATTTGAGACATTTTTCTAACTTTGAACTTACAATTCAAGCAATAAATCTCTCATTTTTTCAGCCAATGCCTTACTTTTAGTCAATTCTAATAAATTGGTTAAACTTTTCTTCAAAACAGAAAGAATTGAAGAAAACTTTCGCGATTTGTCTGATTTTGATTTGATGGAAAGGTAGGCGCTGGCAGTCACCAGATATTTCATCTGATTTATCACCAATTTATTCAATTCTAGATTCAATTCGTTTGTCGAATGACTTTCAATAAGTTTTTCTAACAAAAGAGATGTGGAAACGGCTGAGAAGACAAAAGAAACGCCATTTGTATCAAAAGACTTAATCATTTGACAGTTGTTTGCATCAAAAAGTATATCTCTATTGAGCCAATCATAATGGAGGACAGAATTATCACATTTGGCCACTAAATCGTTCCAATCATTGCTCGTCAATAGCATAGACTCTAAAATTAATTGGATATTCGGGTCAGAAAGAAGTGGTTTATTCTTCTCGTCTTCATATTCATAACTATTGATTGTCTTATAGATAGTGTCAATGAATTCGAAGCCACATCTGGAGACCAGTTCGGCGCTGAAAAAAGAGTTTATAGTAAAATGTATCAAATATTTTGTTAATACCTTTCAATTGAAGTGATGTTTGAGTTGAGACGGGATCTAATATTAAGTACCAATTTAGAGATAATTCCATCTTCGCTGAGATAACATCCGTTTGATTTGACGATATTTGTAAGGCCTGTCTTCCAAGCGGTGATCAGTTGACCGTTCGGGTCATCCAATCGACAGTTTATCGAAAATATGGTTAACAACAGCTCTCGAGCGGCGGTCAGAGATGTGCACAACTCGTAACTGGAAAATAGTTGTGACGCCAAACGACACGTGAACTCAACTAAGAATTCTCTGTTCTCTGAGGAACGACAGCTATTTTGCAAACATTGTCTGAATTTGTCGATAATTACTTCGATATATATTTTGTTGAATGAATTGTCAGCAAAACAATGACTGATTAGTTTCCACAGAATATCTGAATTCTGTTGTGAGGCAGCAGTCGATGAGTTAAGATGTCGTCAATCAGTTCCGATGTCAGTCTCACTAAAGAGGTTCCGGTGTTGTCCGACTTAAGCCAATCGGACAAATATTTCTCATTTGAAGCAATTATTGTGGAAAACAGCGATTCACTTATAAACGGGTCGTTTAGTGAAGATATTTCATCCAAAAACTCACTCTTTTGTTGCTTCTCGTCAACAAAAGACAGTAAAATAATAGTTAAGTCAATCAATGTCTTAATTTTCTTTGACTTTTCATCGATGTTCTCGTTATGAATACATTTTCTGAACCATTCCTTAACAAAAGTTGACAGAAAGTTATCGAAACCAATTATCTCAATCTTCAAGAGAAGATCGAAACTGTCTTTTGTGTAAACTCTGGATAAGTCGAGCAATAGATCCAAGTATTGGTATTTCTCATCCAAATGATAGCCTTCGATAAGAGTTTCACTGATTTGGTTGAGAAGATTAATAGCACTTTCATTAGTTATTAAATCATTGAATCTTAGATTCTGTGCTCTTTTATAGTCGTCTTCATCTGAATTACGACGGAATCGTATCTTTTTATCCTTTTTCTGTCCGATTGAGTCACAGAATAAGCTGAGGAATAGACGGGATATACGCGGAAATGATTTAAAATGGTTTTCTTTGATTGCCTTCAAACAGATTTCTGTCAATTTGTCTCTAATTTGTTGAATCAAATCTCGATATTTGTTTTCTTTTTCTAAATATAACCAAAGAATCGCTAAATCATTAAATAGCGAAGATTTTGAAAGACAATCGTTGCTGGAAATGGACTCTTTCACCAGTGATAACAACTGAAACATTTAATAAATTATAATTAAAGTACTTTTTCTTCTCAGTTTACCTCATCCCGAATGAGATATGAATGAAACTCTTCTCTCTGTTTGATATCATCAATAAAAGCGGACGAAATGGAAAAGCGGAGGCATTCCATATAAGCCTTGATTATTGCATTGCTTTCCGATTGACTCTTGGAAGCAGTCTTTTCTAATCTATGATTAAATAATAATAAATTCTAGAATTTTAATCAATTTGTAAAGACTTACCCCTCTCTCAGATAAGTGAAGAATTCTTTATGAAAATCAATTAATTTATCGCTCGATTCGTGTGGTATTCGACTCAGAAGTGGTAAAAGGTTTGGGAATATTGTGGACGCATTTCCGCGGCCGCCTTCGCGCACAATATTCCTGAGCTGAGGATAAAATGCTTTTCTAAAGTTTACGAATTTCCAACAGTCCTGTAATACAATAGAAATCAAATTATTAATCAAAATATCAATTATGACATCAAATGATTACATCAATTGTAATGACAGAGAGTAGAGCGCACTCCCAGACAGAGGCAACCACTAAGAAATCTTTTTCGTCGAGTCCTCCCAGAGTCAGACCACAGATTTTACTCGCGTTTGATATGAATATTTGTGGCAAGTATTGGCCTAAAGTGGACATCACTCTAAACCAGGAACTTCTTATCTATTGGACCAATCAATCAATCAATTAATACAAAATAGAAAACATACCGAAGAATCGGGAAATTTAGCAAATTTCCAAAATTTATTGCTATTAACCAATTCCTGGACACAGGTCTGGCACTCATCTAAAGAATCGGAGGGCAGGGAAGCAATCAATGAGCACAAGCCCTGCAGACTATTTGAAACCAATCGGTTGTATTTGGATTTGTTCTCTTCAGGAGTGGAACTGGTTTTGAATAAACAAATTAATGCAAAATTAAAAACAAAACCAATCCTTACGTCTCTTCGCTCACGGATTCAATGGTTTGGTTTAATAACATATCTTTGATATACTAATTAAGACAAATTACAACCAATTTCTGTTAAATTTCCCATAAAATACATACAATAAGTACAGGATTTTTGGTGAACACCAATACTTCTAACTTTTTGGTGGAGGGAAAGGCGGTGTCGAGGGATGCCGTGGCGGCAGTCGCTGCAGGAATATAGGGATCGTATTGACTGGTCAACCATATGGGCATCAATTGCTTGAGATATGGCGCTATATTGCGGCCTATCTTCAGAATGAGCTGTTCCTGTGATCTATGAGTGGCCTCTCGTACTCTCCAGTCATTGTCCTGAAGAGAATAATTGTATTACATGTGAGAGGACTGAAGGGACAGCCATACGATCGCCAATTTGTTGTAAAGACGTGGCCACTGGACTAACATTGTCTTAACACTGGATTCTGGCTTTTCGTTAACCATTCGCTGAAACTCTTGTAAAGCCTAACAAATGATTAAAGAGTTAACAAATCATTGTTTAAACCCATTCCCGAAGAGTTGATTGAAGTCAATATACCTTAACTTTTGTGATGCAGTCCTTTTTGGACATCTTCTTGAATACCACTTTGAAGTCACTGTCAATGTCTTCATCTTCGACGGCATTGGATGAAAGGGATGAGAAGCCGACGAATGAGTTGGCGTCTGTGCCCAACAGCTCAGCCGTACGTCGACTGCTGGAAGGCTGACCACAAAATATTGTCAAATATTGTCAACTTATGAGAACTAACTAGACCTACCTTGGTGTTTCCCTTAGTTCTCTGTCCTTTAACCATATCTTCCGATGAGTGGTCTGAAAATCAATGGTTTAATCAACAATTTGGTCGCATTTGCAACGAATCGCAAAGTTGTTTACAACTCATGAATCACGAATCAAGTCATTCACATAAAACGTTACTTTAATTAAAACTTTTGACGAAAAACTTTTTTCAATTCTGGTTCAAGAATTCGCGGGTAATATTCTGCCAATATATTCATGTATTCGAGGATAAATGAGAGCACATTTTAATTTGCAATGAGAAAGTTTACGAGTATTCTGAAAATATCTCAACAATTATGTGACCCCATTCTGAGTTGGAGGAATGATACAGGATAAATTATGTTGTTGTGCTCTTGCGCTTCACATTCATTATTGAATAATATTTTATCTCAAATTTCTATTCAAAAGCGAGAAATGAATTTTATAATATTTGTCTCCGAAACTCACTAATTATGAGCAATACTTCCAACGAATCCCTAACTTCTGACCACTCCCTGTCGACCAATCGGGACACCATATACTGTTCTCTATGTAAAGAAAAGGACGAGGAGGAGAACTTGATGGGAGTGTGTCGATGCACCGCACCTAACAAATGGGTTCATTACGAGTGTGTCCGCAAAGAGATAGAAATTAATTTATCAGACAGATGTCTGAGATGTAAGGGCCGTTATAAAGGGCTTGTCATCAGTGAGAAGTGGCCGTCCTATTGTTCATACCTTTCCCATAATAAGTATGAAGTGATTCGTTTTATCGCATTACTGACTGGTATTGGTGTCCTCATCGCGACCTGGTTTCTAGACATACATATAAGAGATAAGTCGGGCTACTTCTCCGACAAACATATGAAGATTGTGGCATACCTTATGCACTTGGTCATATTGTTTGCATTTATTAGTATTATACATTCGGGGATAATACATATCTGCAATTTGAAAGTGTGGTGTCAATCAAAAACTGAGATCATTATAGCGCCGAAGATTGAGACTAAGAATAACAAAGAGAAGAAATAAGAGAACTCTTAGACCTTATCTTAATTTATTTATTTAAATTTGAATAAAACGGTTAAATTGTTACCCCTTTGACCAGTGTTTTGATAAATCAGTTGTGATGGAGAAGAACTAGAGGTTAGAACTTAGTGGAAGGCATCATATTTTTACTAACTTTTTCACTATTATAGAAGATTTGAATTCACAAAATGATATTCCGATTGATAGCAGATTATCACAAATTGAAAGAAAAATTTGAAATGAATTCATTTGAAACAAAATTCAATAAAACATATTAGAAGAGACTGTGTTTGAACGAGAAGTGAGAGGGGATTCATGTAATTGTAAGTTGTGTTAGGGTTGTCTATACTGTGCAATTTTGTACCTGAGAGCTAAGCATTACTCCATCTGTCTTATAATCTTACCCACTATAAAGGAACCCCTAGCAACACTTAATCCAAATTGGACTTCAGGTGGGCGGATATTTATTAATATCCTCTCATGAGAGTCCACAGACCTAGTACTTGTCCATAGACGTAATGTTAAAGATTTCAAAACCTCAGGGGGTATTTCCAAAATTTTCCGACTTCAGGAGGTTATCCGCAAATACCCTCCCCTATGACACCCACTGTATTAAACATTGAATAGAGAGAAACGATTTGAGTTCAAAATAAATAGTTTTAATTAAATGCAATAATAAATTCATAAATAAACAGAAATGACGGAAAGCGTCACTTTTTCTCTCATTCATTAAAAATACGTATTCTTTAGGAAAATAAATTCAACTAAAAATAGTTCATCGAATCCAAGAAATTGCTCTAATTTTGCCATTCGAGCAAATATTCCACCTTTCCGTCCGGTTTCACTCTTTGGGCTAAAACATTGAACTTGCGGTCAAGGAGTTGATTAGAAGTCGATTCTATATAACACTCTATTTTAGGGGAAAGCCCTTCAGAGGTATTCTTCGCGTCCGTTTCGGGTTCTGTCTTACATGAGATTCGAGTGGTTTTTGTCGCGTCGGAGGACGAGACGGTCAGTCGTGGACTGATTCGCGAATCATTCGATAGGCGGCTCTTTAGTGAGTTGTGCTCTAAATCACAAAATGGATTATTAGTGCCCTCGAAGTTTTCGGGCACAGGTATGACCGCTTCCAATGACTCGATTTCTGTGGTTGAGATCATCTCAGTGTCAGAACTATTCTCAGAGTTATTCGTCGCAAATGATGTGAACTTTTTATTTGTGCTTTTGGTCGAAGTTTTCGCTCTCTTAGCACCAGTAGGTATAGCCTTCGCTCTGGGCTTTGACTTATTTACAATTTTTGTTGCATTGCCTTTCGAGGAGTTTTTGCTAACTGTGCTCGCATTACAGCTATTGCTACCTGTGCTCGAACTGAAACTATTGCTGCGAACGTTCTTTTGCACCCTTTTATTATTGTTGCACGTGTTGAGGAGCGGCCACTTTGACGCTCCCTTTCGACACACACCATATATGAGTGTCGACTGAGGTATCACTCGTTGAGGAATTTGTGGCTCAGGTTTAGTAGGAAAGGGTGGCGAAGACGTGGGAGAAGTAGGAGTCGATGAGGTCTGTAGCGCGAAAGGAGGCGCAAAAATCAATGGTTTTTCGAAGGGGAAGGGCATCCGTAGTGCCCACTGACCAGACCTCTTGCGGACTTCCCTCCCGTTTATAAATCGACTGTCATTTGTCTTAAGAACGGCCAAAATCCTCTCATGGAGTTCGCGCTCAGTTAGCTTTTGGACGTCTTCACTCATTCGGATCATATTTGAGTTGTTCTGAATGAAGGGAACGATATCTGTACTCAACTCGAAGAACCTCTTCTGGTGTTGAAGCGCCAGATTATTGATGACCAGTGCTATCATATCAGACCACTTCATGATAATCCTCTTCAGCTGTTCCTTCCCTTTGGAGCAAACGGAACATTTGAATGTGTAGTAGTGGTCACCGTAGAGGAGAGGCGTTTCCAGCGCTTGAATGCAGCCCTCGTGGAACCACTGAAGACAAGTCGAGCACTGAAGCATTTTCGAGTAATAGTTGCCATTCCCTCCACAGTAACAGTACTTCTGCTCCCGATTTGTTTGGTGACAGTCATCCCAATGTAATTCATTTAAATCATAAGCGAATTCGGTTTTCATATGTTTCAGAGCTCTGCCAATAATGCCATTCCTTTCGGCGCCGCCTTCTTTGGTGCCCAATGCGAAGACACAGAGCCGACATGTCCAGGGCACGTCTGGCTCCAAGATATCATCACCGATCCGCGGTTTATGGCATTTCTGGTGATAGCCCTGATTGCAAACGTCACAAATGACTATCTCGTTGGGCGCCAATGATGTGCCGTCCCTACAGATGGCACATAGAATGTCCGAATCGGCCATAACTGCTCCGATGGACAACTGTTTGTGGAGGTCTTCGAATCTAATCCAATACAGGGAACTGTCTTCGAATCGGATCAAACTCTTTCGCAAATTGTAGTCAATCTATGCGTTCAAAGTTCAAACTTTAATACTTATTAAATTAATCTTGTTCTAATATGCATATTATGGGTAGAGACTAATTCCTTAGTCTAAGGCTTAAACCAAGGTCAAATAAAAATCAAGTTTAAAACCATGATTAAAAAGAGACAAAAATGGATCAGATTTTCGTCAATTATAAAAATTTTTTAATTTAGTGACTGAGGTATATGTGACACGTGCTATGAATGGCTGTGTTATGCTGAGCGATAGATCACTTTCTATGACACATTTGATTGAATCAAGGTATGACAAAATGCACTTGGTCTAATGAGCAAAGAAATTGGAAGAACTTTACCCATTCCTATCATATCTTTTAGTAACATTTGGTATGTCCTAGATACACTTCAATTGTTTATTCATTTATATCTTTCAACATTAACTTGATATAATATATTTATGTTTTAAATTATCCAGATTATGTCAATAATTTAAGCGTACAATTTCCTCATAGACAGTTTATTTTTACAGTTTCAACAAAAATGTGACAGGTCCACTCAAAATAACTGGAGACTAATTAGTGGCCTATTAATTCAATAATGTGACCCATTCTCAGGGCTTATCGATGCCAAGGATTGTGCAAAAGGAGATAATTATAATAATGTCCATCTAATTAATTACATCATTTTCCTCGAGTAAAGGCTTTAATTTATCACTCAGTCGGGTGTAAGGAATTGATAAAACCATTCACTAAATTCACTCTAATCTATAAAATTGCCCCAAATATGTGGTGGAATAAAAAGCAGGGATTCAATCATTTTGTGGGAGTATTTTATTGACTCAAAAGTTATCTTGTTAAAGGGGTAATTTTGAGATAAAAAGAGACCCCCCGGTCCTCTCTGTTCTGTTCTCACTCAGTATGCAATCGTTTGATAAATTTAATGCTTTTATTTAAAACTAAAACCGTTTGCGAAACACATATTAAATGCAATTTTAATGTTTAGAAAAGCGATAAAAGAGATTAAAATGTCATAAAAAGTGATGTCTTTTAACAACATATGGAATAAACATTTGATGCAATCGTTTGCTAACAAACGATAAGATAGAGATAAGACAAGAGAGAGTAGGACTGACCCATACCTGAACGATAAGACCCATATAGAAGAGGCCGTCCGTCCAACGCGACAACACTGTGTTTCCGACTGAAATCCATTTCTTAACACTTTTATCATTAACTGAATTGTCATTAAAACTGTTATTATTATTATTACTGTCGGTGTGTTTGTGACACTTCAGAGGCTGTCCACTGGAGTCATATCCGTCGTCGATGTCATCGGAATCATTGCCACAAATAACAGTGTCGTTGTCCTCATCATAGTCTGCATCATAACCGTCACAAACACTGGTCGATGAACTGTCACCGCATTCCTCAGCACTGGTCACGTTCTGTAGTCCACTCTCTTGACCCGCCGCCACAATATTCAGCACATCCTCAACCAATGACAGCACTTCTTCATCGCCAACATTAGGAATCTGTTTGTCGTTTTGCATGAGAAGTGTGACAAATGTGACAAAATTAAGCAAAAAGAGAGGAAAAGTGATATAAAATGGGTTTAAAGTGCATTAAAGTGCATAAAAAGCATTCAATTGATTGAGTCTTCAATGAAATGGTTTGACATTTAAATGCGTCACAAAAACGTTTGTTTTCACAAAACAACTCATGTTTTGAATAACTCTTTCATATCTTCGACAACGAGTGACTCTCGAGTCGATGGTCTATATAACAGAAGACTATATATCACAAGAGCTAACCATTAGATAACATGCGCTCCGAAGGGATGTCCAATACATGCACTCAATTGAGTTATGCATCAAATTATTAAATAGTTTTGTTGTTTAGGCACTTGAGTTACGGAATCGCTTTTATATAACCTGTTATAACATTGTCTCTCATTTTAACCCTTTTTTATGTCACTTATATCTCAATCCAAACCATAAAAAACTTTTAAAACCATATCTGATATGACCTTCACTTCAATTCAAAGCCTAACAATTGGCGGCAAAATTCACTTCAAAATCATTTAATTTCCCTTTAAATCCGAGTCAAACCATTTAATTGTTTAGATATTTAGGACTATATTCGAGTTAAATCTAATTATTTGCGAAATTGAGGCAAAAAGAGGCAAATTTAGGTCCGAAAATGACCTAAAAATTGGAAATTGAATACTTACTCAGTTTGTACTCTCCGTTGAAATGTTGATTAAAATGTGATTTATTTTAATGAATGAAAGTATAAATCACTTTAAACTTAATTAAAATTAAAAACAATTCAATGATTTGATGATTGGATGGAGTGTTGGCCCAAACGAAGAGCTCATTCAATGAGTGACTCAAATGAGTGAACAAACAGTGAGTGAGTGTTGGCTCGACTCGAGTGCCGCCAAATTTGCATTTGGAGGCCAATGACTCCCAACTCCTCACATATGCTGTGCAGTGTTTGGCACATTCATAGAGAACATTATCTGTGATGAACCAGAGAGAGCACTGCCACCCCTTGACTCTTGGCATCATATTATGCACCCTTTCCTCACCAAATGTTATATCAAATTGAAGTCAATGTTCTTAATGTTTGTCAGTTGTCTCTCAATGAAATCCTTTGCATAACATTTGACAAGAATATCAAAATGCATACAACACTTCATTTTTATTATATTTCTTATCAACTTCTAGCATATGTAGAGAAGTGTAGAGTTCATTTCATAAATAAGAATCATCCAAAATTGCTATCTTGATCAAATTATCGCCACATAATTATTACATTTCAATTTTCCCTAGATGTTTTAGATATTTAAAGGGAAGTGTCTTTTACAGGTTGAAATCATCTTTAAATCAAAGATATAATCCAAGCCTGAGTTCTGTTTTAGATAGAAGAGGCACATACAGTGAGTACTCGATGGGGTCCTTCAGTCCGTCCCGAGGGATTGAGGGACAGGAGAGAGAGGGATAACAACGAG
>JAQIWF010001510.1:0-11750 GCA_034694965.1 Ceratozetes gracilis | reverse complement strand
CTTTTCCTGAGAGTAAAAGTCTGTGTATTCTGTGTTCGGAAGTCAACTCATTAGTTGTATTACATTATATTCTGTGCTATAAATTATATTCAATACTTATATTTAACTTCTTTTCTCGAACGTAGAGTCGAACTAATACTCGTTTGTAAGTCTTTATTAAAAGCTATACATTTGAGGAATTCTGTTCAGTCAGTCCTCAGTTCCCAACAGTAAAGCAGTTTTTGTTCACAACTCAGAGAAACTTTTATACTTCAAAAAAGTTGTCTGAGAATGAAAAAGCTGTTGTCAGCGAAAATATAAGGCAACACATCAGACAACTGATGGTATTTCCATCAAAACATTATATAACTTATTATTGAATACAATTCCTGTGTTTACAATACAAGTGTTGGTAAAGAAGACGATATAACGTCTATACTTGAGATGCGATGCCTTTTCTCTTATATCTATTGTATATAACTATTATATCTATTCTTTACTTCTTTTGTTCAATCAATTGAAGTAAGAAATATTGGATTGCCTTTAGTCTAATGCTATAATTCACTACTTATTTGTGTGAAAATGACTTATTATGTTAAGTCCTGTCATTCAATACAAAGATTGTAATTACAGATACTTTCGGTTTTCGGTTTCAAATAAATCTTAAGAAATAATTATAATTTTTGACTCAAAACGCAATCTGTGTTCAATCCATCACTGCTTTTATGTGGGTTTTTAAATAAATTACACCAAAAGTATGAGAGATGTAATCACCGATGAAAACAATGTTTACTTTGAGGAATGTTCTCCTCTTCGGCCATAATTTTCATCTAAAATTTAGCTCTCCCATTTTAACAGCAAAATAAATGGCAATTTTTGAATAGTTTAAAGACAAAAATTTCCACTTCAAACACTTTTTGTCATTCAATTTGGAAATATTTTGGTTTTTAAATCTCCAGTTGAATGAAACTGTCATTCAATTTATGTAATGTTATATTTGATTCGTTTTTCATTTCATTTTGAATGTATTCTTCGTGAATACAAATACAATATTTTAAATGTAATTCTCATTATTATTATTTGAGAGAAATTCTCATTACTCAGGAAATGACTGCTTTAAAGCCGATTTGATGGGTATAATGAAAAATAATATCCCAGTCTTTAGAGATTCAAAGTCACACCAAATGAATATATAATATTTGAATACATTTTTTACTTAAAACTTGTTTGAAAGGCGTCTCAGATATGAGCAAAACATGAATCAGTTTATTGAGAGATAGGCTGAGAGTAGTGCTCCCAAAGTAGACTCTACTCCACTTTAAATTCGTATTGTGAGTCATATCGGATCACTGATGGCACAGGAATAACATCAGAATCCTTAACTCAACGGTAATCTCTGGAGGAAGAGCACAACTGAACAGCTCATAGATGTATAGCTTTAGATAATTAAGAATTTTTCATATTCTTTGGTAAACTATATGTGGTATCATAAATGACAAGTTAAGTTATATAACAAGTAATTTATTCGTTGAATGCCATCAAAAAACAAAATCATATCGAAGTGGAGACAAAATTAGGCTTTACTTTGAAGAGAAAATTTATATTTTTGTATATAAAATGCAAATTAAGAGACTCTGAATGAGAGGGAAAGTGATAGAAGTGTTGATAATGGAGTCTATGATGCATATCATAGGAGGAGAGAGAATATTCACAACATTTTTAAATAATCTAGCCCTAATCATATTAAAAGCCAGTATTATATCCCATTTTGATGCGAAGACAATGAAACTAATTTAGCGAACAATGAATTTTTTAGCGCCACATCTGTAAGAACTGTCAGATTTCTTCACCACTATTTGTATATACCCTTTGGTCCATACATTTGATGCGTTGAACGCCTGACTGAAGGTAACACATAGGGAATGCCATTTCCATTATTAACAATCGGTAATCACGCGAACCCACCTTCGCGTTAATGTAATATAACTTTTATTCCATTCCGAGAACTGTCTCTTCATTTCTATCTCTGGCCTAACATTAAATGTGATATATATTTGATATTAATGTGTGATAGCATTACATGAATACTGAATAACTAATCCGTTAATAAGCGCTTCTCTAATGCTTTAATTAACGACTAATAGTTTTAATGATTGTATTGTTTTGCAAATTGTTTTTTCTTGTCCACAGAAATGTCTTTTCACAAAACGCTTTGGCTCTGGTGTTGCGGTTGTGGTTCAGTGAACCGACCATTAAATCCACTATATTTTAATACTTTGCGGATCACTTTTATAGCCATTAAAAGCAAATATTAAAACACGAATTGTAATAGAAGTCTATCCAAAAGAATAAGGGGTTTCGACGCAAATCATTTGCTTTAACACAAAAACTATTATAAAATACAATTCGCAAAATACCGAACATTTAGGCCATTGGAGGCAATCATTCATTCATTGGGTAACTCCACTGCAAAAAACTAATGACTGGAGGAAGTTATTCACATTTCTCTTTCTGACCAAAACCTATCATTTATTTATATGTCTCTTAATATATAATATAAATGCAATGACTTATAGCTGCAGTTAATTCTGTCCACCAATCTGTAGCTCTGTCTAAGAGCCAGACGATGGCCAGAGGAAGGGCTGCTTAAGGATAAAAGTCGTAAAAGTAGTTATTTACGAAATGCAGTCCAATTTTTTTGTAGGTTTTAGAAATGATCTGGGAATATTTATGTCTCCTCTGAGTGATTATATTCTTGAAGAGTTTTTAATGAGAATATAATAAACATTCATAACTTTTCTCATCGTAGTAGCTGTTGGCGAGCCATGAGGTCCTTCTTGTGCCCTGACTTGTGCCCTCCCCACTCCTGTTCTCATTAAATGAGTTCCAGGATTTCGATGTTTATTAATGGGTTATATTTTGTTCTGATTATTACATACAAAATATATTATATTTAAGCCATGAATTAAGTTATGCCACACATTGTGGCATACAATGAGAGCTTTACTACTATTAAGGCACACATAAAATCAACAAATCAATGGACTGACATTCGGTATGGCCTTAACGAGCAAATTGATGATCAGATTCAGCCCAACAAATAATAGGCCATATATTCGGTGCTCGTTAGGCGTCGTGGGAGACGAACCACTAATAATAACCGTTCCTCTCATACTAGAAGTTACGAATTATATATGATTTTTGATGCAGTTTTCAAGTTTTTACATTAGTTTTGAGAATAAGAGAAACTTTTCGATAGATATCTCACACACGATAACAACAGTCCTGTAACTAATGTAAAGGGAAATGTCGTTATACAAAGTTTCAGGACTTTTTAAAGACCATTAGGAGTGAGAATATATACCGAGAATATAATTTGAGTCAAAAAAAATTCAAAACAACAACAAAAAAATAAAATAATGGAAAAAGTATATGAATTTGTGGTCTCTAATAGCAATCTTTGCCTTATATCTGATGTTTGAAAGTGAATAACATATCATTTGGTTTTGGTTTTATGTCGGTATAAGAGCAAGTATTTTGCATACTTTGTTTGACTCCAATAATGGCTTATCTCTGGAGTTCGGTATCAGTTCGAGACTTCCATTACTTTCCATATCTTAACGAAAGCTTTTAATATTTAATTTTGTATTATTGGAGATGAAATCTGAGAGACTTTTGCATTACACCGACTATGAAGTTATGAAACTCTGAACGCATTATAAGCAGTGCTGAGCAAAATCTGTGCCGTCTTTCAAATGTGTCATTCGCTATATTTTTTATATTCTGTGCTATTGAATGACAGGAGAACAGAGAGAAAGAGTCGAAATTCATTTCAGTTGTGATTTGAAAATGTAGACTAAAAATGAATGAATACAAACTGTGAGCGAAGAGGACTCTGCAGAAGACTGGGAGCAGTCTTTCCGAAGGGGAGAATTCATTAAATAGTTGGTGTACTCACATAAGTACTGATGATTCGTATTCAGTGAATACATCAAAATTGAGAGCACAGGCAATAGTAATACACATAACAAGCTGTCTGTTCCATTCATTCAATAATAAAGCCTGGCACTCTCCTAACCATGGTATTTCACTCATGATCAATGCCAAATTCAGTTTATTGGTGCCCCCCTGGCACAGCACAGCATACTCTATGAATTTTATTTATAGAGCACGAGGCACAGGACCACCTAAGATGTGATCGCATTTCTGATCAATTAACCAAATTCAATCAAGTACAAATTTATTTTGACACTTTTTAATGAGTTTGCTCAATTAATCACGCATTAAAATGACAGAGATAAGCAAATCAGGTTCTACCTTGGCACTTTCCTTCAAATTGGATAGAATTTTGACTCACACGAACCCACCCTCTAGTAAAGGAGCGCCGCATCCCTTAGGGATGTTTCAATTGAAATGAGTAATTTAGGTAACCTTTGGCAGGCTTTGTCAATAATCAGGTTCAATTTAAATTGTATTTCTAGTTTCTATTGTGTGTCATATCATTATATCCTTACCTCCA
Source organism: Ceratozetes gracilis (assembly GCA_034694965.1). NCBI lineage: Eukaryota > Metazoa > Arthropoda > Arachnida > Sarcoptiformes > Ceratozetidae > Ceratozetes > Ceratozetes gracilis. The sequence goes on along the minus strand of JAQIWF010001510.1, from coordinate 7,252 downwards.
ACTGAAGTTAACCAACAAATATAGACCAGAAGATAATTTACAATTCGATAGCCATCGATGGTATTCATTGATAGTCCTCTCATTGTCTTCATTTTAAGTCAATATTACAAGAGTTGAGTTATCTCTCAATTACTCCAAAGTCTTAAAGTAATGGAAATTCACATAAAAATATCACAACTTTTTCAAAGTTTAATAATAAGTTTTGATAATCAGTGGATACAAAAAGTTTAGTCTTCTTCTGATGTACGCAATCATTGTCTGTGTCTTCAAAGTTGTGACGTTTCGACACATTTTAATATAACCACAAGTATTGGACACAAGAGTTGTTAAGGTATTCACATATCTGTTGATTAGTTAGGAATTAATGAGAATTTGTTTGTTTTATCGATGAGTTTCGCAAACAAATCACTCATATATTGAGTTGACAACGATTTTACTCATATTAGTTGAACAGTGAGATGTGCGGCAATGCTATGCTCTCCACTCAAGGGATAATCAGTGGATCTTTTGAGGAAAAACCAGAATCAACAGTGGAGTGGCGCAGGTCTCGATGCAGAGACGGCGCCTTACCATAAGCCTCTGGCGGTTAGTTCGGGGGTTGAAATTTTGCTGATATTCTGCTCCAAAATGCCTTTAAAACTAATTTCAATCCATTGAAGGCTTTCAACAAAAATATGACTCAAACTGACTCATCAAAAGGCTTGAGTTAAGCTCAGGTAACACTAAAGTACGTAAACTTGATGAGGAGAGGGTCGGGTGTCAGAAGCAGAGATCTATTGGGCTATAGATGTAGCCCTACAGTAACTGCCTACAAGGCGTTACCCAAACACAACAAAATTGAACAAGCATTCAAAATTTTAATAATAACCTACTCTACGCTATTTGATATAAAAATATTTAAGAAACCACGAAATACTATCGAGTAAACATCTGACGGTTGCAAAAATGTGAAAAAGCACAAGCCAATAGAAAATTTGGAAATAAATAACGTAACGATAAAATTGTATATAAAAAATTTTGAAAATTATTATAACATGCCGTTAATAGATTTACTTAAAATATTAACATCGATAAATAAAGGCCATCTTATGATAAGTGATACCTTAAAATTTCAAATACGTGCTCAAGCTATTTTCCAAGAATTTCAAAGTCCAAATATTTCCTTTGGGAATTTATTAATTACATCTTAACCTAGAATTTTGGTTTAATGTTAACTTAGACAATTAAAATCAATTTCGTAATTTTATAAGAAAAACATGGTTATTTAATAAATTATCAAAATAACCATCAAAAATGTCCATAAATAACGTCTATCAATTATACTTCTAAAATCTACATTTAAAATTTGATTTTTATGAAATACATTCTTCTAATGTTACTTGATTAATTTAACATGAAAAAAACCAACTAGATTAACACGTGGTTAATAATTTCCCATAGAAAATAAATGAACTTTGAATTTCTTGAAAAATAAGTTGAGCACATGTTTGAAATTTTGAGGCATCACTTATAATCATGTAAGCTATATTAATCGATGTTAATATTTTAAGAAAATCTATTGGCGCCATGTTATAATAATTATCAAAATTATTATATACAATTTTATCGTTACGTTATTTATTTCCAGATTACTTTCTATAGTTTTTAAGTAAGGCTTAAATTATAGTATTTTTTAAAACTTGTTTCATAATTTTATTCATTATAGTCTCTGAGATATGAGCTTCCAAAATATCCGACTTTGATGACCTCTAGCCGCCATGTTGTTTGGGGTAGGTCAACTTGCATGGTATCAAATTATAGCTTTTTCAACATAGAATCCATATTTATATAAAACAAAACTATTTAAAACAATACAATTTATGCTAGATTTGACCGTCAGTTTCTTTGATAATTATTTATGGTAAAGAAGTTGTACTGTATTTCGCAATTTTTATTTGAAATTTCGCTCCAAGCATTTCTATTGGCTTGTGCTTTTTTCACATTTTAGCAACTGTCAGATATTTACTCGTTAAAGGATTCAAATTTTCAAAGATGATCTCCACTATTATTAACTACCATTTTATTATTGATTGATGCAACACCCTATTACACATTTGAGGACAGGTACATTTTTTAGTGAAAAGAGTTTCTTAAAAGTTGCTCAAAGTTTGAAAACCAATTATCCAGGATGAGCAAAATATCCTTGTCCAAAGACATGAGAATACATTATTAAGAAATTTTAAGCCAATTTCAATTGCCTTATTATCTTCTACTAAACATCAGGGGAATTGAGGGAATATCCCACTGAAGTAAGTGATTTACCAAAATCATCATTCCCTTCATCCTCAGGATGTTGTGTTGGATGGTTAATTTTGCTAAACATTCAGCTTAAGAGAGTGATCAAGGTGAGTATTAAAATATACGTATATGATTTGGAAATCTATTTCTAAGAATAAAATTATAAATTTCCACTAAAGATGTTCTTGAATATATTTTAGTTTCTAATATAAATGACAACTCATTGAAATAATAGTAGAAATTAGTGCTAAATATTTTTTATCCATTTAAGAGTATTTTTTATGAAGAAAAACATCCCTTTAAAATGTCATTTGAGGTAAATTTGGGTTATTTTTTAAATAATTATTAATTTTTTAAATGAATTTCTTACATTTACTTATTAATAGAAACTTACAAGTTTTCAAACAAAGATTTTCGTTAAAGAGTATAATTCAGATGTAAAAGTAGAGCTTTTGGCCGAAAAGGTTAATAGTATTCTGAGCGAGGTCAATACTCCGTTTATGTACACACACCAATTGGCAAAGTTTTACAAACTATACCCGAATTCTGACTTTGACCTGGACAAAATGACTGATCTCTTACTCACTTCAGTGTTCTTGTTTCACCTGGATGACTGTGTGGAGGAGACGAGGGAAAATGGCTTCCGTTGGCGCGATCTTCTATACGGAAAGATAGATGCAGGTGACTCTCCACTTGATGTACTTTATGACAGATACATCAGAGTGTTCCTGGACAAATTGACGGAATTCCAGAGAAATCGAGTAGTAAAGTCCTTCCTTGACTTCGTGGTCTGTAGTTTAATGGAGCATGATGAAAGGGATACCCTTCTCAATATGGGTCTCAATGAGTACATAGACTTCAGAGTCAAAAACAATTTGTGCGGATTTCAGGTCTTCGAAGCCGAATATGGACTCAATCTCTCGATTGAAGAGCAGGTCTTCGACACAACTCTTATGAAGAGAATGTGGAATAACTTCAGTCAATATGTGAGTATAGTTCAGGACCTCTACTCATATAAGAAAGAGTCGCGTAACAAATGTGGAGACATTAATTACATCAAGGTTGTTATGAGGGAATTAAGTTGTGGCCTTGATCAAGCCATTGACCAAAGTCTTAAAAATCTGGACCAATTGGAATGTGATATCCACAAAGACGTGTCAATTATTGTTGATTCTGTACATGGTCTGGGTTCAATGTTTGTAGTGGGAATTGGCAATTTTCTCAACTCAACTCTGGATTTCTATAAAATTTGCGGCCGATATAAATAAATTAATCATGGTGAAATAAATAACTGATTATTTTTACCATTTAAAGTTTAAAAATATAAATGAATTTTCAATAATATAATTAATTGATATGTAAATAGTTTTTAAATAAAAATTGTATTCTTCGAGATCTTAATGTTATAATATTCTTACGTCGAATAAATCGAAAATTAGCTGGATCATATAAGAACTGATCATTTTGAATTTTTAAGTAGAATAACTCAAAAAGCATCTTAACTAGATTTGCGAGTTTTTACCTATCGCGGGACTTGATTAATGATGATAATCAATTATAAATCTTTAAATTGCTCTGCGATAGCATGTGGGGTCATTTTTTTATCTAATTGTGGGACAATTTTATTCGTTAAATCTAAAGAAAATCGTTTTCTCTTTTGTTTTGTCGACATTTTTATACAAATGAAATTAAACTAAAAATATTGTCATTTGAAACCGTTTTCCCTTTAATTTACAGTTGAAACGTCAAAATTGGCTTATTGTGAATCCATATTACATGACAAGTGCTATCACTATCAGTGACCTAATGCGGGTATTGGCCTATTGAGAGTTTGCCTATTGTGAGGTAGTCAATAGTGTTGCCAACTTGAAATGGATAATTACTTGTAAATCACTTACATTTAGTTAAAATCACCTTGAGTTTCTAAGATAAATTTTCTTTAGTTCCTTGACTTTTAATTATATCCTTAATTTTTGCCTTGAGTTTACATTATGGGATAAATTTTCATCCTTTAGAAATTGCCATTTCCTTGAAAATCAAGGCGATTCCTTGGGATTTGGCAACGCTAGTCTCATCCATTTTTATGGCTTTTTATTGGATGAGTCAATAGATATTTTTTTTATCACTGTAAGGATGGACATGACTTTTAATGAAATATTCCATGATCACTTATTTCAAATTTAGATGCATTTTCCTACAATGTATGCCATTACTCATGAAGTCATTTTAGACATTTTTAAAGAGTATCCTGGCTGTTTCCAAATTGGTTCATATGGAGATTGAGATCTATAAATAATTCATTTCATTTAATCCAAATGAATAATCAATTAGGGTATTCATTAGCTTGATCCAATTATTCCATATATTGCTGAAGAATTCAATAAATAAATAAATTTCAAAAGAAATTCAATTTCTTTATTACTTTGAAAATTGAATTCATTGTAATTTCATATAATTTCTGTGAAAATATATATAATTTGAAGTAGGGATGAGCAAGGAGAGGGGAACAATCAAAATTCTCCCAATCGTCAAAAACTTAACATTACGTCTATGGACTGGTACTAAGTCTGTGAAGAAATTTTGATATGAGGGTGGGAAACTATCCCCTTGTCGTGGGCGAGCTTGCTCATCCCTGATTTGAAGCAAACAATATATTGAGTTATTATCTACGATAGCATTGATCTGAAGAGAGGACAGAAAGAAATTATGTTATAAAATATAAAATAATTTGACGGAAATTCAATAAATAAAAATTTGAACTTCGATTGAGAGCACAAATATCTTGGATATAATGACAATTTGGTGTTTAGTTGTTGTGGACCCGACTAATTAGTTACACAACTGTTCACATGATTGCCTTTCTTGAATATAAACTTATTTTGATGCTTCAATTGAACGCTTGACATCCCTTTCCCACACTATCCCCAAATGCTCGCCCTTTAATTTCTTAATAATTTTAGGAAAACTAAAAATTTGTTTAATATATGTGAGAATATTAGCTCACTTTAGTTGCATGAGAAACACCAACTGGACTTCAAACTCTGAATTCACAAATATTCATAATATCTACTAGTTTCATCAATTTTTTAGATTTTTTAAAGATAAAATTTCTTCTTATCGTTAACTCATTATAATTTTGTTGATTTATAATTAAACACAAAAATGTCATAAATTTCAAATACTTCTAACATTTGATAGCTATCGACAGAAAAGGTTAAAATCTAAAAGTTATGGTCAATTATATAACTCTAAACATAAAACGTGTTTAAAATGATAATTATTTTATGACTCGATTTAGAATTTGTAAAAAGTGGTTGTTTTGAGCGAATGATTAAATTATTTGATGGATAAGCAGTAAAATTGTGTCACAAATTGAATTCTTATCAAATCATTGACCGAATCGATGAGAGAAATGCTATTAAACTCGAAAACTGAGTTTTCAACGAAACAATGGTTTGATTGTTATATTTGGCATAAATTGAAGTCTTCCCATAAATTTAGGTAAAAATATGAGACAATAGACAAAAATATTTGTTTAACCGACTCTTCAAATCGTATGAGAAAGGAGTAGTGGCAGTCTAGTATTGTGGCTGGGGGAAGGGGTTTAGGTAGCTTAATCGATAGCCCATCATGACCCACTACTAGATGTAAAATATTTTAAAAATCGATGCGATAGATTTTTTTAAAAATGTAATATTGTAAAATATTTAACATTATGGGTATAGGAAAAATTTGATTTTCAAAAATTAATTTAGACCCCGTCCCACCACACTAAAATTCTGAAATAAGTAGGGTATAACAAGGATTGTTATAGGCAAATTTGGGCAAGGTTTGGTGTTGGAGACTCAACTATTTCTAGAGATATGTGACTTTAAAAATTCAGATTTTTTGTTTTGAAAATAGTTTAATTGTTAAACTACAAGATCAATTAACCAGAAATTATATTTATTTTATTCAAAATGGCCTCAAAGTGACCTCAAGAGGCTAACCTTAATGTGTTTTCAATAATATTTAGGTTATATTGAATTCCATCAATTGCTGGAAATACTTTTCACAGTAATTAATTTCCCAAAAAAAGTTATAGAGGTGAGCTCTACCATTGAGTTGAATTGTGTCCAATTAATTGCTGGAAATACTTTTCACAGTAATTAATTTCCCAAAAAAGTGGTAGAGGTGAGCTCTACCATTGAGTTGAATTGTGTCCAATTAATTACTGGAAATACTTTTCACAGTAATTAATTTCCCAAAAAAGTGGTAAAGGCTCAAAAAGTAATCCTCAATTAATTATTTTTAAAAAATGGCTTCAAGTTCTGATCAGCAATGTGATCCAAGATTAGAAGAACCTGTTTGTGATGAAAAACGTTTAATAAGAATTCATCAAAATTGCACAGATTGTGGGAAATCTTTATCAAAATCGAAGTGTAGACAAAGAATTCTTAAAAACAAAGAAATGAGAGATTACTTAGAAGAAACTAAAGGGCGTCCAATATTTGAAAGCGATGTATTGTGTGACAATTGTTATATGCGTGTACACAAAAAGTTGAAACGAGCTTCAAAAGAACGGCCCATACAAAGCAATAACGATGAAAGTGATGATGATTATAATGATGAAAGCGACAACACACTTTTAAGAATCAAATGCGTTAATGGAACCGAAAATACGTGCATAGTGTGTAAACAAGAAACAAGAATTCGCGTCAAAAATCCAATACAAAAACAAATCTGGGAAAAGAAGCACATGTATGTTCCCAATGAATATCGGATTTGCCCACAACACACAGAAGAATCAACTGGCTTGCTTCGACTAGAGTGTATAAATTCTTTGGAAGCAAAGAATTTGATCACACTTGAAGATGAAAAAGCAACAGAATATTTGAAAATAATATCCACTTCAGTTACAACAAATGAATCCCAATGTTTTGCAAATAATGAAGACTATCAAATTTTCACTGGATTAACATTAGAACAGTTTAAT
>JAQIWF010001509.1:0-11754 GCA_034694965.1 Ceratozetes gracilis | reverse complement strand
TTCTCTCTCTCGCCTTTTATCTCTCTCTCTCTCTCTCTCTCTCGCCAAAAATTGAACCAAACTTTTGATTGAATTCTATTTATGAGAAATAATTTTAATTAATGTTTATATCCTTTCCATGCCGTCCCTCACAGTGTGTATCATATTTTGTATTAGCCTTATGTCAGTGTAAAACAAAAGATTATTTCGGAGATTGTTTTATGGGTTTCCTCTTCAATAACATTGATAGCAGAAGGAGTTTTCACTCATCATTAATGGGTAATATTAGGAAAGGTGTCTATTATAAGCAAATCCGTGAACTCGCGAACCAAATGTTCTCACTTCTGATAATTCGTTTGAATTGAAACAAAATACATATTTTATGAAACATTTTCGGTCATTAGATGTTTAACGCTTTGTTTAAAGGAGAGGACAGTAGGGCTAATGTAGTGGATAGTACTGGTAGTCCAAGTGAAACGACTGCTAATTATCACTTTGCTAGAACTCTAATATAATTGCGTTGAAAAAGTCGTGAATACCTGTGCTATTAGCAACCATAGCATCCGTTCTGTTCACTTGTTTTGATGATTGTTTTGTTCGGTTTTTCTTATTTATTATGTGTTTTGTTGTTTTGTATCTGACTTTTGGATTGTCTTTGTTTCAGAACATCAGACAATGAATATTGAATTTTTCAATAAAGAGAAGTCATTTAAAATATCATTATTGCTATGGTCTTCCTTAGCACCTACTTAGTGAGGAAAGCCTGAGCTTAATGTCGGCCGCACTTCCCCTCATCATTAGATTCAATACTTAAGACGAAAAAAGATTTTTTCTACTCGAAGACTATCATTAAATTTATACCTGAGTTCAGACAATCGTAAAAAATCGCCAAATGATAGCCAGACCGACACCAGTATTATACCATTCATTATGGAACTACTGATTTGTGCACAGAAGCTGTTTGTCTGCAAAATGCTTCCGAAGGAAAAAATCTGTCGATTTTCGTATACTTTCTTTGAAATGTTTCAATTTTTCTGCTCTCTCTCTCTCTCTCTCTCTCTCTCTCTCTCTCTCTCTCTCTCATTCTTGATTCTTATGCTCTTCTTTTGTGATTTTACACAATTCTGGACACAATTGTAACGTTGAGTCACTTTACGGTATTTTGTGGAAAACGTGTCATTCATTTGAATGTGTTTTTATGGCAATAATTGTATTCCTCTTCTCTATTGTAATCTCTTTTCTTCATATTCTTTGCGATCCATTATTTATGTAATACTTTGTTTACGTTTGCATTCTATGCACTGATTTCGCTGAAAACGAGATGAAATGTAATTGTATTGACTGTGGATTAACAGTGTTTTTATTTGAGGCAAAAATGTAGAAAATATTATACTTAAAACTGGAAGTCTTGAAATGAATAGTAAAATAAATAACATTTCAACACATCCTCAGATTTAGAGCTCAGTTTTTCGTTGAGTGTAATAACTCTTCACAGACTACTTGTTCGTGATTTTGCATAATTTCAGTTGATTTACAACTAAATAAAATGAATGACTGTTTTCTCACTCTTTATTTTTCCTCTACACTGCACTTTGCGATAAAATTTGTGCCTTAATATGAATTATTGCCAAACTTTTTCATTATTTCCCTTTCAATGGCAGCCATAATGCAATTCTTTGCTCTTAACCACGAATTTTGGAGATTTGAAATGAAATATTCGTGTTATCGCTGTTAGAAAATATGTATTTAATCTTTTTTGTTGGTTTTTCTCCCAGTGTTTAAACACTTGAATCAATTGGGGAATAGTTTTTATTTCTTCTTGTGATGGGCTCCAGAGTTATGCACAGAATATGTTGGCACAGAATGCAGTCATATCTTAATTCAATGCAGTAATAAATAAAATGAAAATTTGTTTAATATTTCATTCAAATTAATGAATTTAAAGACTGATTAGAAATGTTTTCACATATTTTCAATTGAAATGAAATCTTTATTTTTGTTTTGTCAGTTGACTCCAACTCTGAGCTGAATATCAAAAATGATTTTCTATTTATGTTTTGACTATTATTGTAGTAATTATTAGAGCAATAAATTCAAACATTTCTGGTGTTTAAACATTAAAATGTTTTAAAGTTATAGCTTTTGGTAGGAATGACTGCCAAAACATAGCACACCATATATCAAGAGTGGGATTCAATTCAAATTCCTGTGCCATCAGATCGAATGGAATTTGTTGGGAAATTCTATACTTTTTACTCGTCTATTATATACATAACTACATATAAACTGGAATTTTTGAAATAATTCTAAATTTTTTGTGTTCATTGAAAAAAATGTTTGATTCGTTGGAAACATCTGTAAATTCTTTACTCTTCTCTTATTCTTTCCCAAAAGATTTAATCAATTTGTTCCTTAAATATATCAAAAAAATTTGAGTGGAAATGAATGGTCTGATTATATAAGACTTGAAGTGATATTGATTTCGAGTACAAACCTGCTGTACATAAGACATGGGAAGACTCGAGACTGTTTAATCCGGTGCTGTTTAATGGTAATGATAGTCGTATGTATGAGATAAGACATGTTATGGTTGTGTTATTCTAGTAGGCCATCCACTCGAGCCCGTATGAAGTGCCCAAATAAATGAATTGCTTTTGTCAGCCCAACAATTAGCTGATAAGTCAACGAGTTTTTCATTAATGGCCTCTCATTTGATATCACAAGTAATTATCGTTTCCATTAAGTGGTAGTAAAACAGAAAAGAGGATAAGAATGAGAAAATAGAGATCCAGTACTCCATTTGTCGACTCTTATGTCGGTTCTGATAAATAGCAATCAAAATAAGAAATTTTTCTTTTCATACGATAGGAGAACCTGAGAAAAAACACTTGAGATCTCTGTTCCCCTCCTCAGAGGTTTTGAGTGGTTTTGATGGTCGGCCCCATATTTCTTGTGCTGAGTCTTAGGCAAAGGTTAAATACCAGTTATGTATTGATTGCTATTTAATCTTCGCTTCTCTTCTCTTCGTTAAGATTTTGATTAAGAATTTTTCAGTTTATTCTGTGCTTAAGGTTTGTGTGGGCTTTAGATAAATAATAGGGCGTAAGGAATGGACTCGAACTGGAATCGTATACTCTATCTCCACATGCAATTTATCTAAACACTCGTTCCAATAGACCAACTCATTTATCTAATTCTTCAAATGATAAGCAAGGTGAACTATTTGACAAACAGATGAAGTGATTCAGATTACTTCATTCACATTAATTTGCATTAAATAGAAATATCCCTTTTAAATGGACACTCATTATTGAGATTTGGCTTTGATAGAAGATAATTCGGACTAGGTGGTCGTGATTAGCCCATTTCATGGCCACCTTGCTGATTCATCGCTATTCATGTGCTTGAACCATTAAATAGCCTTGGCAATAAATGACTTTAACGTGATTTATTCAATGAATAAATTATTGTGTTTTACCCACAGATCTGTTCACTATTTATATAATTAATTTTAATCCGTCTTTTGTGTTGAAAAAACATTTAATTAATTTATTAATATTTTGGTACCTTTTGGCTGAAAATCTGAATTTTAAATGAGTTTAAAGTTTTTGTTGTATTAATTTTTAATATTCGATGATTAGTGTCATAAGTTTGCGGGAATTCTCGCTCTTATGGTGTGTATTGTCTGCCATAAAATTATTGGGTTTACACCGGATTTGATGTTTTTCTCTCTTCGCTCGGATTTTAATTATGATTTGGATTTTTGGCATAAATTTTATCCACTCTTTTCATGCCTTTTGGACTCTTATCAAAAATTTTAATCTTTATATTTTAATAATGAATAGAAGTTTTTTTGTTTGATAGTTTTAAAAGCTTGACTTTAATGGGTGCTTTTATTGAGCCAAAGTCAGGGTGGCCAGGGGTAAATGAACCTCGTACAAGGTTTGAGAAATATTTTTTTTACAAGAATTCTGCTTTTAACTCAAAAGTATTAAATTTTATCATGTTCAATCTAATATTAAAATGTTTAACTAGATGTTCTAAGAGTTATAACATGCCACAGCCTCCTTGGCCACATCCTGGTCTATTAAATGGCTTTTGTTATATGAAAATAATTTGTTAAACTTTTTATTGCATATAATCTATTTTATTCAAACGGTTTTCTTCTCCACTAATAAATAGTTATATAAAAGAGTTTTCAAATTGTATTTTCTTTTGAGAGTATTTTTACGAGACTTGATATACGGGTGAATATAAATCATTGCATAGTTTTCTCTCACTTTAAGTCCCAAAACCGAGAAACTGTTGGAAAAGGCATTATTTGATTTGAAAAGTTTCTTCATTCTCTCAAAACACTGAATAAATATTAAAAACTTCCGGATCTTTTAGAAAATAGAGCTCTCCGTCTGTGACGACTGTTCATTGAATTTGAATTTTTTCATCTCTTTTATTGAAGTGATGTTTGTTTTCAAAACACATTGATTGCAACGAATTGATTTGAAACTCGATTTTAAGATTATTATTATTAACTAATTTGCTATTTATTCAGATATTTGTTTGTTTGTCTATAATTAGAATAAACACAAATTGAATTAAAGTCAGTCTAAAGCCGACTAATGAATAGCAAACTTGGATTCAATTCTTGACTTTTGACAATAGACTCAATGAGTTTTAAAAAAGTAAATTCAATTCAAATAGCAATTGAAGTCCTGTTTTGGTGTGAATTGAATTATAAGCGAAGAAAAGTCTAAACAACTTGTGATCTAATGTTAAGAACAGCGAACAGTCAACTAATTTATTCGCCGATGTTTTGCATATCCTATTTGAATATCAAATAAATATATTTACAAAACTCATTGCAAAACAAATTTGAATAAATTGAATGAATGATTTGAGTTCTGATTCACTGCTTAACCGAAAGAGTTAGCTCTGAGTCCTTTTTTTACTCGTTAGATGTTTAGCCGAAAAAATCAGAAACACATTAACATATTTAACATTAGTGTCGCACAGAATTTACTTAATAATGTGAAGGAGTAGAGGACTGACTCAGTTTAAGGTCACAAATGTCGGGTATAGTTGAGTGCAGTTGAAGTGAACAGAAAAATTGAATAATTTTGTTGAGGAGAACAGCATATTAGAGGAGAGCCGTTAAAAACCTTTTTGTGTTTTCAATCTGAAAATTGGAATCAAATGTGGAGTAACCAGGTTTATAATTTTTTTAAAATTTATTATCTCGATGAGTGGCAAGGTAATCTCAAATTGATTTGTGATTTTAAACTAAATTACCAAGTACTAAATATGCAATTCGTAATTATTGCAGAGCTATTAATTTTTTAAATTGAAATGTCAAGATAAAATCAAATTGAATTCTGTTTTATAAATGAAAAGGTGTAGGATAAGAAATTGAAGATTAGCAAGCTTCCTTTGTCGCCCACACAGTTCGTGGCTATCCCTCGAGTGAATGGAAAGAGCATTCAATTCTCTTACTGTAAAATAGTTACAATGTTTTCGGCAGATTTCAGTAATACTCTTAGCGGAGGAACAGTTGGAATGACATTTCCTATTTCACGAGATTACATCCACTCTATGATGTAGTGAGTGGTGCGCTCAGTACTGTTAACATATTCAAAGTCACTGCTGTCCTGTTGTCCGATTCCCACGGATTGACGGAATGGTTAGCGCTTTACGAAACTCTAGTCTCAGACATAATCTACAGAAATATATGTAAATCTTCTTTATTTTTATATTTAATATTTCGATAATTCCTTTTTAAGGCCCTTTTCTGCCGATTCTTCGGAGTGTATATTCCGGGAGAAAAATCTCTTTCGGAAATTTAGCGCTTATTATCTCCTATTGTATTAAATGTTTGAACAATCGTTGGATTTTATCGGCACCCGCTTTGGTTACCAATCCATAAATTGAATTTCTTTGCTGTTTCTGATCCGAAACAGTTTGAAATATTATTATCCTTTTGTTATTCGCGAATAATATTTGATATTTATTTCCTTTATTTGTTTGATTTATTGCAGTTATTATAAAACTGTACGAAATTTAATTGAAATCTTGTTATCTATGCTTTCGATTCAATGAATTTGAATTGTATTCTGATTTGAATTTTGAGACTTTAATTGAAAACATATTCCCCTCTGAAAAGAATTCCTGTATTTTGTTAATCAATTGAAAGACACGACTGAGTGTTACTTAACAGCGATAGACGTGGAAGTCATTGAAATATTTGTAATCAAATGCTAATTATCTCTATTATAGTGAGAAATGTCGGAACCAATTGAATAGTCATCCAATCATTACTGGTCTAAAGAATTTCAATTATTTTCTGATTTTCAATTCAATCGACTGAATCACTGGAAACATAAAACAGTGTTTTGTTATGTGTTTTCAGTTTGTTATGCGATTGTAGTTTAGTTTTTGTCAAACAGTATTTTGGCCCTCAATCTGAAACTGCAATTCAATGAATGGGTTTTTTGCCTCTTTGGAGAAGAAATCAAAATAAAATTATTTGATTTTATTCTGTTGTAAAGTCTGAGGAATCGCTTTAAGAGTGTTTCAGTAGTTTTGGAGTCATTGGAGTGAAGAAAGGGAATAATTTTTTGCTCCTTTTCTTCCCATTTTCAATAGCTTGGATCGATTGGTATGATTGAGAGGTTGTGCCGATTGAGTGAAAATATTGAATCGCTTTTCAGACTTATTTATGTAGACATTAGACTGTATTATCATTTCTACGAAATATTGAGAAATATTTCAAAAGTATTTTCAATTGAATTCCGATTGAATTCTCAATTTTAGACATTTCTTTGTTTAGGTTTGAGTTTCGGAGGAAATACAAAAATATTTTTGAATGAAAGCTGAGATTAATTCTTGAAAGTAGTGTTTTTTGCAAGCTTATTTATTTGATAGCTTAAACCTTTTGAAATTCTGTTGAGTTATTACAGTTTTATTGAATTATTGCAAAAAATAAAATGAATTCTTTTTGGGATATTTGACGAAAATTTTCATCAAATGAGACATAAAATTGGATTTGATTTTCAATACTTTGCGAGCATTAAATTGAAGTAAAATTTGTCTCAAAAATCTGTCAAACGATAAATTAAAACGTTTTGACACAAAACTATTTTTGATTTACAACTTTTTTAGAAATGTATTAAACTTTTGCAAGAAATTTACGATTTCTTGAGCTTTCAAACAGACATTTCAATGCAATCACTTATTTCTAATGCGATTTGAATTATTTAGTACTCCTTTTGACTGATAAAACTGTTTTTTGTAAATCAATTGAATATATTAATAATAAATTAAATAATCAAAAGAATTTGATTCCTGCAAAGCACTAGAGATCTAACCCAAAACACAGCTGTAGTTCACAAAGAGATGAACCAATTTTGATATCGAAGTGATTTCGAGTTTGAACCAAATCGATGTCTTGGATCTCCCATTCAATAGGTGTGTCCTCGAAATTGGCTGCCCTTTATATGAAGTGTTTTATTATTTCTCATTAAAAAGCCTTAAATTCGATGATATCTCTGAAAACAACCCATTTTTCTGTAATAAATGGATTCTCACATTTAGGATGTTTTCAATTGCCTTTTGCCCAACAAAATGATCCAATTTTTTGAATGAAATCTTTGATTAATAATTGAGATATAAGTGAAAAATTATCACAAATTACTCCTTTTTATATCCCACTCTCCCTTTCATAAAACACTTTTTCTCATATCTTTTTGAATGAAATCTGAATTTTTATGAAAAATTGGAGTAAAATCCAAAAAACGAATATTTTATTTCACTTTTAATTTGATATTTTTATTCAAATTTTCAAATAATTCTGAACCGGAATATCATATAAGAGATTAAATCTCTGCCAAACATTTGGCACAAACATACGTATAATACAAGAGTTATTACGTGAAAACATATGCAAAATATTTTTGGCTCTTTTTAATCGATATGTTATATAATAAAGAAAATAATATAATTTTGGCTCAAATATAATATAAGTTTGAGGCAGAATCTGAGTGATGTATGTGTGCGCTAAGGCTGTGCTCTAACTGTTACTTCTTATACAATATTAGGGTATATATTGTGGTGCGACAGATGCGGCCATAATATTGGAGTTGACTTAGCTTTGGAGGCAATGCCCCGATTGTATTGCACTACTGTGTTGTTGTGCGGACCGACACATTACCATTTCAGTGGTTCAATCAGTGGATCATTTCTCGACACACTCTTATGTAAGAGTAGCAGCACTTAACCAGAAAGTCAGAGCACAAGTAGTTTCCTTTGGTTAGAGAAAAATCTAATAGAATTGTCGAAAGGCTGACAAACGGCGAGTGAGAAGTCACTCACTATTTCTTAAACCAATAGTTAAGGAATGAAATCAGAGTTAAGGCAAAAAAGTATATCGACTGAAGAGTCGTATATAACGTTGTATTGAATGCAACGAAAATTAAATTAAATTGAATTGTGAACAGAAGTAGTGATCGTTGACTATACTCTTCAATACTTGTGTTGAGTGAAGAATAACTGCAATTCTTTGCTAACCATTTCGCTGACCATTATATCTGTGATAGCGTTTCAATCAATTGATAGCAGTTTCTCAGTAGTAATGGTAACACAGCTTCTGATTGACTCTGATTTAGATCTCTTTCACTTCAAATATTTCGCATTTTTTCCTCCAAAGCGTTGATTTTAAAAATCAAACTATTTTTCAATCAAAAAGTTTTTGGCAAAGAAGGGGAGAGAGAGAGAGAAAGAGAGAGAGAGAGAGAGAGAGAGAGAGAGAAGGAGAGAGAGAGAGGGAGAGAGAGATCGTGTGACACATCTTTTGATTTATTGCTATTATCTTTCAGACAAAAAATTGATTGAATGAATTGCGCTTAAAGTTTATGCGCTTATAATTATAGTCCCTTTTAATGCGATTTTCAATTTTTTGCACTTTTTTGCGTTCATAACATTTAAATAGCCATAAATGTTATGCAAGAATAGAAAAGTTGAGCTTTTCATGAGATAATGGATGAATGCCATAATAAAATTACACTGATTGTACAAAAAAAAGTTCAAAAAGTTTTCATTCTTTTGATATTATAAAATAGGAAATCATTTGTTGGAAATTATGTCAAAAACATCATTACAATCAATACTAGTAAACAGTAATTCCAATTCAGTGAAGAAAAACAATTTCTAAACAAAATTTCAGTAAAATTAGTCCAAAACCCAATTGTTTTCAATCAATAATTTTTTGAATTTCAAAGGAAAGTATTCTTCTTTTCGTGCCGTCAGTCGAGAGACAAAAATTATAAGTCTTTTCATTAGAGTAAAGGCTCCGAAAAGAGTTTAATGATCTCATCAATTATTAAATCAGACTCTCTCTCCCTTTCTCTCTCCCTCCTCTCTCTCTCTCTCTCTCTCTCTTTGTCGTGATTTTTCATCGAAAAGATTATTCTTTAGTTTTGATAATTATTTTTCTTTGCAAAGCATTTGAACCTATTTTTAACTTCCAGTCCATTGAATATAGAATTATATAAATTATGTCTATATTTGAATCAAAAGTCAGTAATTATCTGATGAAAGGCATAACAAATTCAAGTCTTCAAAGAGTTAATGGTTTGAAAACCCTCTCATATCTATGTTTTCCGGGAAAATGCAATTATTTTTCATCAATTTTTCAATAAAATTAACGACTATTCAAATGATGAATGTTTAGATTGAAGTAATATAATTTACGAATCATCACCCTGGTATTTGTGATATCCATGTTTTCATTAAATCTCAAAATTGCCATATTTATAGACTTATTTAATTGGCATCAAAAGTAAAATATTAAGGCTTTGGATCGAAAATTAAATTTCAATCAATCATTGTTTGCGAAAACGTTTTCTTTAAATTAAATATATTTTAATACAATTTTTTGTAAAATAAATAAATTTCTGTCAAAGAATTTGTTGTAAACAATTTCCTTGAGATTAAATTCAAATCCAACCCTCATATGAATGGTGTCTGTCTCTGACTTATGGATGACTCGGCTGTCTATGACTTCGAAATTCCTAAGAATAGTCTTGTCTTATGTCAAGAGTCGGGGTTTGTTTGAGAGTCTCAACAATAAAAAAGACTTTAATCGATCGCAATATAAAACTGGAATATTCATTGAAAAACTGGAATAAACAACTTCCTACATGATTGGAGCGGGACCTGGTACAGTTTGCCTGATAACCATTAGAACAATCTTTTATTCTTTGACACTTAAGTAAGGTATTAGCAAGGTAGAGCATTTTCATTTTAACCACGCTAAAGCAATAAGCAAGCATTAATAACAAATTAGATGTTTAATAAATGATCCAACCTAAATAGTTATAATTTTAAAATTAGGATTAAAGCCTTGGTGTTTAAAATTAATAAAACAAGATCTCTTTTTCATAGTTAACTAAAACGCCCATTAAATGCCACTAAATGCCATAATGAAAAATTAAGCAAGACAAATCGCTATTCTGAACAATGAAAATCAGATGCTTTCTGGAAAGGAAGCCGTGATTTAGTCATTAGTCTGTTCTTTGTTTTAATTTTTATGAAAATATGATTTAAGTGTTTCAAAAAATTTTAACTTTAATTTTCTGCTCAAAATTATTTATAAAATAAATTTTGCAAATGAAAAATTGTCTTATTTTTAGCAAGAGCATCTCAATGCACTGAATATTTCCGCATAAAAAGTGAAAAAATGATTTGTTGAAAAAAATCGCTTAAAAGATGAATATTAACATCAGTTTTGACAGTAATTTTGATAAAGAAATTTATCAAATTTTCGGCTGATTTTAACCTTTCCTTTCATCAACTTTTCTCCGAACGGCAGAGTATTTGATGTTATGACAGGGATAGCCAGAGGAACGGCCAAAGGGGTAATTTTATTAAACCATAATTGATATGAATTCAAAAATGACCTTTGTTAAACCTTTTGAAGGACTAAGAAATATGTTTTACTTTAATATTTGAACCTGAGAGTTTATCATTTTCAAATATTGTATCTGACCTTATATATATGGTAGTCATAACCCTGGCTAAACCTGGGGTTAGAATTTGTAAGACTTTTATAGTCTGTGAGCGAAGATTAGATGAGAAGCAAAGGCTGTGAATACGAAAATCGATCACTTATTTGATGTCAGACATAGAGAAACGTATTGGAGATTACGACTGAAGGAGTAAAGTGAAAAAATGATTCAACTATGAAATTGGATCAACTTTTCTTTCTCTATTAGGGAGACCACCTCTATTTGGATAAATCAAGTATCCACCAAGACAAAACCAGGGATTTTCCAGGACATCATTTATTCTTTCATAAAATCAGTTATTCGTTTTAATTAAATTAAATTTCAACAAATTTTAATTGAAAAATGGCTAGTTTAGTTTGTTTGAAGAGAAATGATGTCTTTTTCGCTAATTTCGCCTATTTTTTTATCATGAATAAACTCTCGTAATTTAATAGAGTCTTAGAGCTTGAAGCCTAAAAATAACAATACTAGATCTATTTTTAAAAGTATTTTAACCAGGAGATTGCAAAGGGATGTTATTGTCCAAGTTCCCTAAATATTAAGTTTGGCTAGACCCCCGCCCCTCTTCTTCAAATTTGTGATATAATTTATTTTAAATGAATGACTCTTTCACATTCTTGTTAGACACCAACCAAGATTCTGAATCCTTACCCTAAATCAAGGACAATCTCCGCCAAACAGAACAAGTGGTCGCCTTACTCACGCCTGTTCCCTGGATGAG
>JAQIWF010001508.1:0-11758 GCA_034694965.1 Ceratozetes gracilis | reverse complement strand
ATTCGTAATGAAGTGCTTGGTTATAAATACCAAAACAGAGTTCCTTTTTTTTATTGATAACTTATTTTTCAAAACCCTGAGGAGTACTGCAATAAAGGGTCTCCAAAATTGAAAGCCTAAAGAATTTGTTGTTTTTTGATATTCAAACACAATATTATGTTTATATAAAGCATTTTTTCAGTGAATATATATTATACTCGAAGACAATATTTTGCAATTTTGTCAGATATTCCGATGAGAAGAGTCTACGAGACATGTATTGATTGAAAGTCTATGGCCTGTGAAATATGAGCCCAAAGGACTGTAACTTCAAGAGATTGAGGAATAGAGAGGCAACGAAATGCTTCAAATATTTTGTGACTCATATTGTAGTATATCTTATGTTAGTGTAGTGTTTCATACACTCAATCAAAACCAGAAGTTTCTGTTGTCAGAGATGCTGATGAGTCGGGTTTTAGGCAAAGAATCTCTTCTACTCTTCAGTTCAATTGTGAAAGTCTGGTGTCAGCTAAAAATGGTAAGACTTAGACACAAAAATGTATAGAAATGAGAAAATTCTTCTCTTATGTTAACAAAAAACAACGAACAGATTGTCTATGACTCCAGGGATGTCTCAAACTTATTCACGTTAACTATTTGCTATTCTAATATTCATTGGATGATCAAGGGGTTATACACATCTACACCACTCACAT
This sequence comes from Ceratozetes gracilis, assembly GCA_034694965.1. NCBI lineage: Eukaryota > Metazoa > Arthropoda > Arachnida > Sarcoptiformes > Ceratozetidae > Ceratozetes > Ceratozetes gracilis. The sequence continues at coordinate 11,063 of JAQIWF010001508.1, read as the reverse complement.
AGACAATTAATTTGCAAAACTTTAAATTCTCTGATATAATTGAATTTTCGTAGCTTATTTAGCAACTTGGTAATTAAATAATTCTATCAAAATCGCATTGTCTAACTAAACAGGATATTAAAGCCAAGTTAAGATTAGAAGCGATACAGAAATTGATTAAAAACAGAAAGTGATTGTGAGTAAGAAATTTGTTAAATATTTAATAAAATAACAATTAAAGTGTTAATAAAAAGAGTCAGTAAATCAGCGGAAAGTGTCTGAAACAGAGCTCTTATTTTCATTGTATTGTAGTCTCCATTGATGTGAAGCCAATTAAAGGCAGCCATATATCAAACACAAGCGCTTTGGCTATAAATGGCTATAAATGGGGCCATTTTTTGCTAATTCCGACACAAAAAACACTAATATTGTGTTTGCGTTACAACTCTGTCGATGAGAACACGAAGAATAACTAATAGGAATGGAGGGAAACATATAGTTTAATATAAGTATAGAGAACAGCACATTTGGGAACCCTTTATATACACTATTGAGTAGTAAATTCTTGCAAATTGCAAATCCATTTAAAAAACTTTTAGGCAATTCTTTTAACTTAAATGCAAGAACTTTAAGCTCAAGGAAAGGATAGGCAACAGAACTAAGAATTACAAATGAGAGAAGACTTTCCAAATGAAGTCATTGATTGTAACAACTCTTCAACTTTATTAACGACTTATTCTGTGCTAAGAGTTAATACTTGTTCAACAGAATCATGCAAATTGGCCGCACGGGTTGAGCTCTGCTCTATGGCTGAGGGATTCCTTATTTTACATCTGAAAAGATAAGATTATTCTATAGAATGAGAAACTGCTTCAGAGATAAGAATGATTTTGAGGGCAAAGAAAATGTAAGAAAAAATTCAATATAATTGCACTGATGTTCAGCACACGATATGTTGGGTTAAGTTATGCGCTGAAAAATTGCAAGTCTTATACACATTGAGTTAGTTTGTAGTGCAAACTCACTCCACTCTACCTCTAATTGTATTGATTTTTGCCTTTACATCCATTGCTGGCATTGAGGCACTGCATTCATCTGAGAGGCGAACATCTCATAACTGACGAGAGCACAGAATAACTCGCAAAACACTAACGCTATTATTAAACGAAACACTAATATATTAAACACAACAACATATTCAGGAAAAAAATTCTCTGCCTTTTCTTCTCATACACAGAATATTCTCATTGAATGCATATATTTATGCACAGAATATATGCACTTCTCATGTCATCAGCACTTCTTAATAAATAAATATATCGTTGACTGAGAGAAATGTTATTCAGTGTTGAGTCAACTTTTTTTGTACTTATCTGCAAACATAGATCCTTCACTAATTTATTAACAGTAATACCACTTCTCAAGAATGGCATTCCTCTCTGTGAGCTATTATGCTCAAGATCTTTACCTCTGGATAGGCTCAAAAAACTTTTTGAAATAAGTCTAGCACTCATGAGATTTTTTTAATCTGATCGAGATTGAAAACTTAGGAATATTTTGACCTTTAACCTACTCCTTGAGCATCACATCTGCTTAAGTGAACTTCAGAGCAGAAAATGTTTAATGAATTTGGAGTTATAGTCAAGAATTTGGTTAATTTGATAATATAGTGTCAATTATCGTATGGCACACATAGTGTCTGTGACTCTGGACTGCCATTACTCAGGCATTGCTTATCTATTTACTCGTCAATTAATGGAAAATCTATGTCCTCTTTATATCCTTATCGGAGCCAATGTTTGCACAATAAGACTGTTCAAGACTTTCAATGAAAAAAATTCGGTCTTTAATTGAATCCTTTTTTTCGATAATTAATTCCTTATGCACTCAAACCGTGTCTTAGAGAAGAGGCTGAGCTCTTCTACTCAAAACGTTTCATAGATTAAATCTATTTAATATCTCCTTATATGAAATATAAGTAAAGGAAAAGCTATTTTGCTATTAGAGGCTGTGCTGCAGTTGGGGACTGACTCTAAATATGTTTTGTATGTGTGTATCAAATATCTTTGATATCCTTCCAGTGCTCTTCAATACACTGAAAGTTGACATCGACTTCAGTGATAGATTTCTTCGACGATAATCTTCGCAACGAATAAGTCGGTCGACTCAGGCTTTTGAGAGCACATCAGTGAATGTATACAAGCATTTGGACCATACATTTAGGCTCTCAAATGATATTTCGTTTCCATAACATATACATTAGTGTTGCTGAGCAAAGGTTAGGCTGTGCTGCCAGTGAATCAATATCTTCACCACTTCCTGTCTTCGCAATCGAATCACATCATAAGATATATATTACAGACAACAACAGGAAAGGTCTGACCATTCGGATAGACGTACACTGAATTCAGGCCAACATTTAGTGCTATGAATGCTGTGAACTATTGATATCCAACAGATTAAAAGTCTAATCATAAAAAAGTCAAACACAACAACAACTGCACAAAAGTCTAGTCTCAGAGCACATCAAAAAGATCTCTATTGTAGTGCAAGGAGTGTGCCGTCAGTAGTGCTAAGAACAGAATCGTATTGATGTTCACAATAAGCGATATATCATTTGACATTTGAGACCTTAAAAGCACAGAATTGAAGATTCCATCAAAAGTTTTCCGTTCATTCACTGACTACTCGGATAACTTTAAGTCACATTTTTTCATCTTTTATTGATATATATTATTATCCGCAAAAAAATTCCGTCGAATTTTGACTTCTCGTGTCAATTGTTTTGTTAATTTTTTGTGCTTTTGATTAGCATTAGATAAACACAATTCAATTCAGACATTCCTTATGTCAGTCAAAGAAAATCTGATAACAAATTTCTTGCAATGAAAAAAATTCACAGAATCTGATGGAAAAACTTAATTGATATGAAACAGCAGTAATGAGATATTCTGTGCTCTCAGACTCCATATCAGTGAACATTTCACTCATGTTCTGATGAATAATACAATTGTTGTGTTCATCTCTTCTCAGATAACTTACTTAACTGTTATTTGGTATTATTTGGTAGAACCAAAAGAATCTCAATTTAGAGAAATAAGTTCAGCTCTGCTGAACATTTTGTTGATATTTGTCTACCTTTCCTTTAATAGTCATTCTTTGATGTACTTATCATTTCAGTGAAATTCTTTCAAATCCCCTCAAAATACAAACCATTTATAACTTTTTGACTTCGATATCAAATTAAATTAAATATGATATCAATTATATAACTGAATGATGAGATCACACACTGATTAGTACTCTTTCATATTTCATGAATTCAGGGGAAATACTATCTTTTGTGAATGTTTTGCTCTCAATATAATACCTCTTATGATGTGATTCGTTATAAACAAATCACGCGAACAGAAAATAAGACATTAATTCAAATCCTAGTTCTATAAGAAGACATCGTTTGGCTCTTCGTTGAGATTTCTTTCATTTTTTTCTTTTTTCTGGTTATCTATTCTCTGAGTCCATCGGAAACATCGACTGTCTATTGAAAAAAAATCCATTGAATCGATGCAAAAGTGTATTACCATTAATATAAAGGATGACATGAGTGGCAGAAATTTCCAGAAATAGTCCTCAGTTTTGAACATAAATAAGGAAATTCTGTTTTCATATATAAATCAATGTTTTGAAGCGTTCAAAACAAATCAATAGATTTGTTAGAAATTGAATTTAATATACAAAGAATTCAATGAAAGATATATTCAATGAAACTTTCAATCGATTTCTATAACATTTGATTTGATTTAATAATTATGTGTCAAACAAATTAACAAATGCTCTAAAAATCCATTTAATGGTTATTTCGACAGCTTTTTGCTGAAACACTAATTGTTTTTTTGTTTGAATCCAATTATACAGTCATTAAACTCATCTCTCATTCACTACAAAACTCATCGTTTCTTATTAGTGAATAATTAATTAATTTTCTTGTTTTAATGAAATACACAAACATGATCAAGTTCATTATTTTTTTAATGTGTAAAATTCGATCCAGGTAAAATTAACTTAATTAAATTAAATATGTTTCTAAATGGTTTAACAAACTAGAATTAAATCTTATAAATTAAACTTAACCAGGTAATAGAAAGATGGCTACCTTGCTCATCTAATTTAATAGTGACATGAACTGAGCCAAAACGATGAGCATTGAAATGAAAAATGTGTTTAATTGAATTTCTTGTGGAGGACTGAAAAGGTTTTCATACGATTGAGTCTTAAAAGAATTACAGAATTATCTCATTTTGTTTAAACAATTTCCGCTGTAATGGAGTTAAACACTAATAAAGTTTATTAAATTGTATGATATGTTCGACAAAATTAATGGCTCTTTGAGTGAAGGAAACAGTTATCTAATCAAAAGTATGGAGAGATTTAATGAACGGTTAAATTAGTTTCAATCAATTATTTTCTTCTTGCAATCAAAATATATTTCTAAAGAAATATTATTAAACGATTGATAACAGAAAAGGAGTTTTTCGATCGATTTGCTCAAAATTGAAGAAAAATGAGTAAAACAAAAGATTTAATGATTCGATTTGTATCCGAGGAAATGATTCAATTATTTTCAGTTAACGAACAATATTTGGTCTCAAACTCTAAACCAAACAAAGGATCGAAACTCTATTCTACTGTCAGTCCATAGCTTTTCAGGTTTTAGTTGAAAACATTAGTTTAGATATCAGTGCAGAAGAGCTCGAATTTGTTCCCAAAATTGATATCTAATATCTGAAGACATGTTTGCTCTCTGAGAGGAACAACCTTTAGTTATGTGTTTGCCATCATCTCAGCCAATATTACCTCGATATAAAAATATGTCATTAAAGTGCTGGCTATCAGAAGAAGGGCTGATATTATAAAAATATGATTTTTGACTAATGCCTACCATTTGGTCGAAATTCAGTCATTAGACTCGTAGTCGATATTAGAGTAAAAGGAATTCCTTAACAGAAATGAAATCATTTTTTATGATCAGAAAAAAATTATTCTGAGCCTCAGATCGTTAGTACACATGAACTGAGCGTTTATTTAACCGAATAACAGATAACAACCCAACTATTTCTTAAATAATGACTTACTTTAATAGTATAGTATTTTTCCAAACAATTGAATTATTTATAAATTTTTTTGTTGAGCATTAAATTCAAACATTTGAGATCATGAGACCTGAATTCTTCCTGTTATGGAAATAAAATTCCCATTATGAGTTAAATGCAACTCATCTTGGCCTTAAACCATCATTTAAGAAAGCACTACCCCTCTGGTCATCTCGCAATTTCCTTAAACCTATTTCTAAAATTCAAACTTCAAGGTCTTTAATGTTTGAGTTTTTCGTTTTGTTTGCACAGGAATTGAAATTAACATAATTTTTGAATTTGAATGAAAAAATGTCAGAAACTTTTGATTGAGTAAAGAAAGTAATTCCTTAAAAAATGATTCATAAAATCATTATATCATTGCATTGGAGGGAAAGGGCTTCGAATGTCATTTATTTTATTTTTTATGTCAAACATAATTATCATTTGAGTCGAGGAGAAGTAACTTTTTCTCATTAGTGATGATTTTCTGAACAAACATTGAACTGAAAACTTATATCAGAGCAAAAAATATCGTGTATTTCCCCACAACTACTCCATGTCTAACATTTGGTGTAATTTTTAGTTGATATCGATTTTGAGATTCATTTGACTCAAACCCCCATCAAAACTACTTAGATATTAGTACTGAGGGGAAGACCATATAAGTATGCCATCATTTGCTACGATTAGGGACCTGGTACTCATACAGGAGTTTTAAAATTGATTGTTGAGTTTAAGTAAACCATCATTTTCTCAGTTCAAAAGTATAAATAACTTACGGCTCCACTCATTGAACAGCTCTCGAGTTATTAAACTGTTATCGGCTTCAATGAACACCAAAATAAAAAATAACTATAAATGGAAAGGAATGGCAGAAAAAAAGTAAAAATATATGGAATACCACTAATGTTGAGGAGTGAGGAGTCAAACGAGAGGCTCATCTTTTTAATCATTACTGACACGTATTCCTTATCATAAGAAAAAGAGGAAAGTGTTTGACTCCTAAATATGTAATTCAAAGCACGACTTAATATCATATATGGAGAGAAAGTCAGAAAAATATCTACAGAACAGGACTTATAAGTTATAACTTATAAGAGAAACATTCAATATATGAGGAAAGGGAGAGAGTGAACAGTTACTGCAGCGAAAATAACAGTAATATATAGAATTCCATATTGCCCGAGGTGGCCGTCCCTTACGCCCTGTGTCATGATATATGCACTTTACGATTGTAAACCATTCTATGGGTGCTGTTGTGCAACACTCTGATAGTGAAAAACGCTTTTGTCGTTTATTATGCTCTCTCCTCTCTTTCTCTCTCTCTCTCTCCCCTCCCTCCCTCTCCTTCTCTCTTCATATTATTCGCCAGCATTTAATCATTTTATTGTCGTTTTGTGTGGGAGCCGCCGGTCTCTCCCATCCTTTTAGAGCACTTTACAGTCGGCTTTGCATTAGGTTTTTACAGAGCTTTCAATTTACACAAAAAAAACTTAATTCAAAATACATTTGGAGTGAATTAGTTGACACTTTGAGACACTTCTCTCCCAATTCAGCTCAACTTCACAGTAATGAGAGTTTCATTTGTGGCTCATATAGTGAATCACTTTTTTGATAATAAAATTACGCCATTTTTATCATCGGATCCATTGACTCGCAATTAGATCTGATTTTAAAACTATTTTCAGTACAAATGAAAACTCGGAATCGAAAAGCCTTTCAAATAATAGGCTTTTATTGAATAAACTTTATTTTCATTTTCACTTCAGCTTCTGATGAGTTTTATTTCATTGACACTCATTTGGAAGGAAATAATGGGAATTATTTGCTGGAATCAATAAGTGAGAGACACTGCAATCAACGCCTCAACTCTTTTTGTTTAGCAGGAGATGAGCGCTGAGCCAAACGTGAATTATGTGAATGTTTTGCCTCAATATATATCTCTTGAATGAGAAGTAAAGAAAGCAATTCTTAAAGTACTGAAAACAATCTTAACGTTTTCCTCGTTTTTTCCTTCGTGGAGCTTAGCTCTGGATTCACGAAAGGGCACTAATATGTAAGGGAGGAGTCAATCGTTGAGATAAATGCTCTCCGATTATATCACACATAAAACGAATGGATAGAGAAAACGCTGGGAATACGTGTCATCAGGTTTTAGATATTTGGAGACTTTTTTTAATAAAAATATTTTTGTGCCGATAAACCGAGAAAAGACAAATGAATCCAAGATAAAAGTGATCCTGATATGAATCTAGTTGCATTTATCAATTTTCTTTTTGTCGAATTTCAAACGAATTATCGAAAAATGTTATTTTTATTTGTTTTTCAGTCATTTCAGTCATTATTAATGTATTTTTATCATCAAATTATTGCACAAATGATGCGATTTTTAAAATGCAAACCCATTTAATAAATAGGACGGCGATTGACATTAGTTTCAGTGCATTACTTAAATGCATTGTAAGAAAGTCTCATTTGAGGAGTGCATTACCCAAATGATCGCTTTGGCGCTAATTAACAATTTTGATATAAATTAAATTTCAAAAACAGTGTCTATTTATTTGATTAAACTTCACTTTCGGAATAAGAAAATTAACATTTGATTAGTTTATTAACTATTAAAGCGTTAAAACAAATCATTAGAGAAATAAGAAAAATCTTCAAATGAGTTATAATAATATTAAATAAAATTTATTTGTCCACAAAATTCACATTCATTTCTCATTCATCTATGTATTAAAAATTTATCTAGAACAAATGGATACAAGACTGGAGTTATGAATTTGCTCATCCATTACTAAATATATAGTTAAAGTTGAAAGATATTAATTTGAACCCACGCCTCACCACAACTAAACATATATTTCATTTACACCGAAGTCTCTTATAATCGAAAGTTAAAAAATTAGACCAAAGAGTGAAAAAAGTATTTGGCGTTGAGTTTGGCAACACTTTTATTCCAGTGACCCATCATTTATCACATAAAATGAAACTACAATTTGTCAGTTCAATCGTAGAGAACTCGAGGAAGAAAAGTGTGTCGACAAGAATGAGGCACAAATGCCAAAAGGGATACACATCTGTAGACCCTAAACATAACATCGATATATAATAACATTTTTTGGGCGATAAATGAACGTAAAGTTTAATTTGGTTAGCGGTTGTGCCCAATCGGTTCATGTAATGGAGTTGTGCTGTGCTGGTAAGGCCTAACAGCACTGACATAGAAGAAACACAACAACACTGAGTATATGTGATATAAGGTTAAGAAAAGCAATTTTTTCTCTACTCTTCTCTCTATTGTTGGCTTCAATACAATAACTGTTCGTTTAAATGCCTTTTTGGTGTTACAGCAAAAAATTGAATGCAATTGCGATCACAAAAAAATTTTGAAAAATCTGTAGTTTGGGAATACATACAGATGTGCGGCAAAGATGCCGAACACAACTGCATAAGAAGAGCACTGCATATAACACTGCACTTAGAATTATACCCAAAGAATAAGAGAGAGAATAAGCAAAAGAATGAAATGAAAGGATCACTAGAAGAGGATGAGAGAGAGAGAGAGAGAGAGAGAGAGAGAGAGAGAGAGAGAGAGAGAGAGAGAGAGAGAGAGAGAGAATAAGGGAAAGACTGTTCGAGCTCACTTTTTTACTGGATTCAAACCGCGATCGTTCACAAAAGATTCTGTTTTCACTGATGTAACGCTTGATTTGTTCGTTGGCTTATTGTTGGTCTTTCTTCCACTCATTTTTTACATTTTTTTTGGTCTCAAAAGTCTTTTGTTAAATACGATTATTAATGAGGAAGTTTGCATTTTTACACATCACTCGGCTTTTTTAGCTCTTATTCCTTTATGTCATGTTTTTCTCATCGGATTGTAATAATGATCACAAATAGAAAATTATTTGACTATTCTTTGCGTTCATTCGATTACGAGAGGAAATTCATAAACTGAACCAAACATTTAAAAGAAGTATTCATTCGATCCTTTAGTTAACATAATCTATAATCTCATGAAAACTCAGTAAACCTTCCATTTCTTTATTAGAGGGCATAAAATAAGTTCACTTCAACTCAATGTGACTTTTATCACATTAGTTGTCAAAACAAAAATATGAATTAATACTGAAAACAAGTTGAAAATATATTCTCTAATTATTAGATGAGTTCCTATCGAAACCTATTCTCAACACTCATCCATATAAGTGCTAATAATAATAACATAGCCTTAATAAGAGATCTTATATTCAGAGGTGAGGCTCTTCTCAAAACATACATTTCTTTTGCATTCTTTCTGTTCATCAAATGTTATGATAGGAAAAAACATTTTCCTTATGCCTACGAAACTCAATGTAAATAACGTTACTCAGAGTAAACACAATTTTCAGTTTATTTAAGCTTTTAATCACTTCTTTGATTAAACTTTTCTAATCACTGATTACTAATCACTCAATAAAACTAATAACAACTTTCGTTCAATTTTTCGTTTGCATGAAAATTATTCAATAAATACTAAAATTAAAACAAACATTTTCACAGTAACTCTCAGAATGTGATGCTTTTACTTCGACTATACAAACAGAGCAAAGAATGCCCGCATATACTCAACAAATTAAGCTTTCCATAAATTAAACACCAAATTCTTTAGCCTGGGTATTTCTTTAAAAATAAACTAAAATTGCCGTATAATGAGTTAATTTGCAGGGCTAAATTTCATAATACTAATGAACAGTGAATTATGACTGCAAAGCATTGTTAAAATGTTGACGCAAACTAGATAGTCCACCTGAATTCTTATTACCCTGAATATTGTCTAACACCTATTATTAGAATACTTTTAGTAACAAATATTCTTAGACTTAAGTTATAGAATAGTCCAATCAATGCATTAATTCTTTACGCTTTGATGTTTGCGCTGATTCATAAGCTTGCACAATTGAAAGCAATCAATATGGTCTATCATAAAGAGGTAGGTGAGGATCAATTACAATTTTATTTGACAATAGCTTACAATATGTTTGTACAGTCACTGAACCAAAGCTTGAGGTATAACTGTTTATATAAGAAAATCATTTCTTTGAACTAAAATCACCTGAAAATTGATTAATACTTATATTTACATATTTATCAAATGAATGCAAATCTATAATATAGTGTAATATAATTCGTTAACTAAGACTTATACGGTCCTCATATTAATAATAATTATGTAATTGTTTTATACATTAAACTGCTTTAAGTGGAAAACTGTCGACAAATATTTCACTGAATAATTAATTAATTGATTACTTTATAAGTGAATGCATTGAATATAACAACAAAATAAATACATTAAAAAGTATTAACAAAAATCAATATACAGTTATGATAGCAATTGGAAAGAGTGTGTCGCCTACCAGTGTCTACCAGTGCGATACTGATGTACGAAGTAGGAAGTCGTGGTGTGGCTCCTGATGTGCTAAAGAGAATGTGTTTGCCGTCGCAAATGGGTTGGCAAACGCCGGTCCAACTGTTGCCCCATTAGCACCGAAGTGATGGTAGTGGTGGTGTGTGGCCGGTGTCACTCCGGCCTGTGCCGCCTGAGAGGCGATGAGCATTGCATTCTCGTGGTGTGACGAGTGATCATTTGGAGGACTGTTCGCTGATGTCGAGGGACTGATGGGGTTTACAATTAAGAATTGGAATAAATATCTCAATGAAAGACAAACACAATTTTAATCACGAAAAATGATTAATCGATTTAAATGTAAAGAAATTCTCAAAACTATCTGAAGGTTGAATTCTTACATCTATTCGACAGATGATTTTCAATTAAACAATTTGTGTTCAATAAATAAAATTTTTTCATTTCGATTATAAGTCGATTCTATTATTTCTTCTCTACATTCTCCTCTTCCCCTTCAGCCTGTTGTTCGTTATCTTGTATTTGCTCTGGATCTTTTCCAAAAT
>JAQIWF010001507.1:0-11759 GCA_034694965.1 Ceratozetes gracilis | reverse complement strand
AGAGAGAGAGAGAGAGAGAGAGAGAGAGAGAGAGAGAGAGAGAGAGAGAGAGAGAGAGTTGAAGAATATTTATTTATTGAATGCCTTTAGTTTTGACGAAAAATTCCGACAATATGTGATAAATGAGTTATTAATTGATTGAACTGACAATGAATTGCATTCAAATGATTAATAATAGAGAGACAGCCAAAGGACAGACAGAGAGAAGAGATGGACATCTCTTCTGGCATTCAATAGAAATATCATAAATAAGGAAACGAAGAGAAAACTGAGTTAAACTGATTCTGTAATTATGGTAAGAGTTGGAGGGAAAGTGTGTTTTGCTCTCAAACTCGTTACGCATCTAATGATTATAGCATTGGTTTGAATCAAATGATTGGAACAAAGAAGTAAAGCAAAGAAATGTGAAATTAGTTCCGAAAATTGCGAACACAAGTCGTCGTAATATTGGTTTGAAGTACAGACCCTTAACGACACGTCTAATCAAAATGAGAGGCCAGGGAGACAATGCCCTGTAATAGTGTGCTACTGATTGAGGAGAGGATCTCCAACTCCATTAGGTGTATGTCTAACCACTTCGACTCCAAAATACATATACCTTTCATTGGATTCTTTAGTTTTATTGGACTCCTAAGAAGTGCAACACTTTATTCGTTTGTCTGAATCAGTCGTTCACTCGTTGTGTAGTGTTTTGTTGAGAAAAAATTAGAGCTAATAATCAATTGCAGAGAATAAGGAAAAGCAAAAGAAATAAATTGAGCGCCACTTCACTTCATTTAATGGCCAAATGCTTTGCCAACTATTCTTTGGCTAAATATATATGAAATTTACGATTCCTTTCACTCGATTTCAAACCATCTCTTCTATAACTCCAACCGAAGTTGAGTTGCATTCGAATCACAACCTTTTGGTCATAATATCTTCAATTCTTCCTTCACTTCATTATTCCCAACGATTTCTTCCTTTTTTTAGGTTAAGAACATTAAAAGAGTACTGTTAGGGGAATCATAGAGACTGTGCCGCTCAGCACAAGGAAGGGTATATTCATGACAAAAAATAGGTTCGAGTCAGTGCTTCGTCAATACTTTGAGTTTGGAATAGAATAGCACAGAATAAATTACTTATATTCGTGCCGAAAATGTTGCACTCGACTGATTGCCACCTAAAACACCATTTAAGCCTCACTTTCTTTCCTCCCATTCTCTGCTCACTATTTAATACTCGATATTATATCCCAAATATGAAGAATAATATAAGAAATTTCTAATACTTTATTCCCTAATATTCTTAAAGATTAAGTAAAATAATATTTTTCTTCTCCTCCTTCTCTTCTAATATATTCTCCTAAAGAGAAAATTTTAATGTAAATAATTTAAAGAGAATTTATTTTTCATTCTTCCCAACCATTATATTAAAGTCAAACCATTTAAAGTAAAGCAAATATTATGTAATATATTGTTAAGACTCTGAGAGAAAATAATTTGCAAAAATGATTGAAAGCAAATATCTTCCGCTAATGTTTTACTTTACTTTTCTCTTTGTTTTATATTTAATTTGTGCTCGAAGTAAATCCTTATCATTAATAGTAAGGCCACTGTTTTTTAAAAATCAATGTCTTATCAGTTGAACTCAACTTTTTTCTTATACTATTTTTGAGTTTTTAATACTCAAAGTACACACAATTGATTAGAAAGAGTTTGAGTCGTGTTTAGTGTTATGTAAGTCTTTTGGTTCTCATTTGATTGCATATATGGCTTATAAGGAATGCCATGAAATGAGGCAAAACCTGATTAATCACATTATAGGGAAGAGTAGAACAGTGGAGACGAGTGTAGAGGAAAATGGTTTTAAAAAAGAACTTTTTAAGAATTAAGGCTAAGATTAATAACCTGATAGTTTCTCAGCCCACCAAATCTCTCTCTCTCTCTCTCTCCTCTCTCTCTCTCTCTCTCTCTCTCTCTCTCTCTCTCCTCTTTGAAGCCATTCTTATAGCACTTGTGTTACACTAATAAAGTTTGAGTCGAAAAATTGCATTAAAAACTAAAGCCCAGAACCGTTAAAACTTGTTATTATATTTAATCTTATCTTTTGAGAGGAGTTTTTCTTACTCTCGAAACGTGCTTTGATTTAATACACAATTTTTCTAATAGAAGTAGTCATCTATTTATTCTGATTATCCCATTTTCAAAGAGAAATTGCAATTTTTTATTCCTTTTCCAACTAATTATTTGAAGTGAGAGGTGTTTCGCATCAGTTTTAAAACGTTTGAGATTTTTCTCTCATTTGTATTTAAATGCAAATTCTTTGAACAGTCAATGAATTTCTAAGTTTTCTTTTCCTGAAAGTATTGCCATTTTGTTCATTAAATTTATTAGAAATTCTGTTCATTTAATAATTCAAACTCTAATTACTGATCAAAAGGAGATAATTCTAACAATCTTTTTGTCATTTTCTTATTATTTAGTCAATAGTTTTTGCTCTCATTCTTTCACACTTTGAGCGTAATATATAAATAATGTAAAACTGATTCTGATTTACAAAACTGGGAATAATAGCAACAAAAGAGAGACAAAAGAATCAGTTTATCCAATACTGTGAGTAACAGAAGTCAGACTCAAAAAGTAGAGCAGTTTTTGCACTCCTTTTCTAACGACAAAATCATAAATGATTGATACGATTTGAATATCACAGAAATGAACGAAGACTTACTCCAAACGCCAAACTTATATCTAGGGCTTAGTTTTAGGCAAAATTGACAAAAAATTGTTGTTTAATATTCAACAAAGAAATCTTTTCCTCTATTTTGCCGAAAAATTCTGAGTCTTTAATATTGTATTGAATTATATTATGTTTGACTAAAAAATAACACAAAACAAGACATCAGAGAATCCGAAGACAAACAGAGTTCATGTCTTATGTGATAAAGAATTTGATAAAAATTGTTGCTCTCAGAGGACAGACGAACGAAATGTATAAAAATGATTGGAAGTCGTGTATCAAAATTGAAGGAAAGCCATAAAATAATGAGTTTAGTCAACACTAATATAATAATGAATTCAAACTAAGCATAATATCCGAAATATTAAGGAAATGAAAGAGTGATAGCACTGAATGTCAAACACAACGAGAAAAGACATTAAGAATTTTGTGGCAATCGTTTGATTCCGTTTTCTTGTGTGCTATTCCTCTCTCCTTTGTGTCATATATTTGGGTATTAGTATCGGTAGTTATACTTCAATATCATTTCTGGTCTCATGTCGTCGTAAATGCCTTTCTTTGACTCCTGACTCGTCTGTCTCCTCAATGATATTGTTTTATCGATTGGCTCAACGTTTGCTCTCTTTCTTCACTAGTTTTTCATATCTCAAACACCGAGAAATGCACACAAAAATGCGATGCCTTTCCATTAGGCATAAGAATCGGTGGTATTGCCAGTGATCACACGTATTGCCAAAAACTATAAATCTTGAGATCACATATGGCGTGGAGTAAAATCATAATAAATGAAATATAAGACAAAAAATATATATAAAAGTCATATTCCAGTCCTTCGGCTGAATATTAAATCTGAAATACTTTAATAACAAGTCGTGTCGAAGAAGAAAAGGGAAGAAGAAGTCATTTTCACAGCTCCGCCTCTCATTTGAATATAAGGAAACATTAGATTAGATAAGACTCACTCTAATTGTTCTCTAATAATAATATCTGAATATAAATATTGAATAATTTTTGAGTACTAAGAGATTCAAAAGCAAAGCTATAGACTATAGTAATATTATCTCAGTTTTACTTAGGATTTTGTAAAAACACTAAAAGCTTCTATGAATTATTCAGTTCTCGTTTTACTCAACAATTCTGTTAATTTTTAGGTGTTTTTTAATAAGAGCTCAGACTTGTTGTAGGAGTTATCAGATGAAAAGTGAGCTCACATTTGTAGAAAAAGTAATAAAATAAAAGTTTATATGAGGTTAATGTTATTTTGCATTTTATATCATTTATTCTTGGCTTTAATGACGTCTGAAGTAATGCTGCAATTGTTGTTCAATTGGTCTCAAGTCGAGGAGAATTTGTCTGAGAAATACTAATAATAATTGTAATCATAAGTTCATATATAATATTTGAGTTAGTTTTTTGATATAATGGAGTAATAAAAATAATATATAAATATATGAAAATATCATAAAAAGTTAAATACAATTATCACTTAAGTAATTAATGCCAATTCAAACAATCAGCAGTTGATAAGAGAGAAACTCCAATATTTCTCCACTCGTTTGCGGAGATAGTTGTCTGGCTCTGGTGTTTGCACTGCCTCTCAATGAACAGTTCACCTAAAAAACTAACTAATACTCAATATTACTAAATATTATATTATTTTTTTTGTTTACTAAAACTTTATATAAAATATTGAACGGCAGTAATGTTAGGAAATTTCATTACAATATATGGGATATACAAAGGAAAAAGTGCACAGAATTGTCAGTCTCTCTCACTCTCATTGATCTTCTGTTATAGATATCATATATATTTCATTGACTATTATTATTCCGTTCGTAACTAAAACTACGGCTCAAAACATTACTGAGAGAGAGGTATGAGATGTTAGTGTTGTATACGAATTGAATTTATATATTATATACGTTTTTTGGTCGTATTTTAAACCTCCGGAGACTTCTTATGCAAACATGCGATGGGATATCGATGTCTACAACAGAGCCCATCCATATCTATAGCGCACATGTTTGCAGGTTTGGTCCTCTTATCCATTCATTCATGAATTCTCCGTTCATTTTAATCGATGAATATTTATATTTTTGGTGAAGAGATCGTGAAAAATATAATTGAAGAGTAAATCCATATCTGAGAGTCAAACATATAATTTGTTTATTAATTCATCCTTCGCTCGATTCTTATTAATTATTAATAACTAATTGCGATAATCCATTAGATTTGAGCCTTTTTGCTGTTTAGAAAAATTCATAAACTCTTTGCTATGAAAATGAAGAAAATTTATGGTTTGAGGTCACTCTACAGCTGGCGATAAGATGTTTGAATAAATGTTTTTAATAAATTCAATAATAAAAGTAAAGCATTTATTTGGTGCTCAAAGTCATCAGTAATGCCATTCATATCTTTCTTGGTATAAGTCCTCAATAATTAACAGATTATTTAAGTGTTAGATATCTGTGTCTAATATAGTGGTGTATTGAGAGCACAGTTATTAAAGTGAGAGAAACGCCACCGAATTTCACTCTCACTCTTCAATCGTTATATTAATGTCTATGAATGTGAAGAATAGTTGTATTATTTGACATTCACTCGTGTATTATCTCGAAACACAGCTCTGGTAGAGAGTGTCGCTCCCTTTTCGCTAAACTGGAATAGACTCGACTGCCAGAAGAGCTCTCGCGAATGGCTCGCAGGGGTTCCTGCCTTTCCTCATGAGTGTAGCTCAACACAAGTCGTTTTGAACTGCTCTGAGAGGGAGCAGTGAGAGAGAAATCTCTGAACAGAACACCCGAACCCCATATCGCAAGTTCAGCCACTTTTCTATGTTGTGCTAAACATAACAGTATTGGAAAAGACAGTAAACTCTGAGTTTCACTCAATTCACTGTTCATTCGCTTCACTTTATATTCTCTACTTTTTTGGTTTGTTTTTTCGCATATTATTACGGAATTGCAGCCAAACTAATGTCGATATTCTCGATATAAATGAGAGAAAAGTCGTGTGTTTTATGAGTTGTACTCCTCTTCTAAACAGTAAATTACTAAAACACTGAATGAGAAGAAAATTTATTGACAAAAGAAAATACTCTTTGATTGAAAGCTAAAGAACTGTTTGTATTACTAATTATGAAAAGTGTATTCATTGAGAAGTGAATCCATTCATTGATCTCTTCTGTGATGTGCTGTAAAAACAGAGAGACTGAACACAATTCGAGTGTTTATTACTGACAGTCGACTGTCTATTGGCTGAGTTTGTGGCCAAAACTCAATAAATTTTATTATATTTCATTAGACTAATGGTGTTATAAAAGAATTAGTGATCGATTAATAATGAACTCCAATATTAACAGATTATTGTTATGCTATTATCACAAGATATGGATTATTATCATTGTTTCGGCACTCTTTGCCGCTACAGACGTCTTCTCATCAGACGACCAAATAATCTGTAAGTCTTCACATTTTTTTGCCATTCATTCAAAGGACACATTAAAAGACAAGAATTTTTTTATTCACGGATTTAGACGACAAAAGTTTTTTGCTTTTTTCAATTCAATCTTATCTAACACTCGATATGATTGTCAAGAATTGAAAGAAAGAAAAATTCTTTGAATTTTTCTTTTCATTTGACAAAACTTGAATACAATAGTAAACCGTTTATTCGGTCCATAGATTAGACGACAAACAGTTTTAAACTATAAATAAGAAACTCATCGAATCCATCATAAAATATCTGATGTCTGGTCTCAACACAAGTTTGTCTTCAGATACTTATATTTTTTGTTGTTTTCTTAATGTTTTATATTATGACCTCTTTGTCGAGTGAATAGTCTCTAACAGAGAGGAGTAAAAAAACATAATTTATTAACTTTTTGTCTGAAGTTTTTAGTCTTGATTTATGCCAATAAGTAGTGATTTTTGTGAGAAATTATGCGAAACACATCTCATCTCAATCTTAAATTAGACAACAAATTAGGAAATTGTGTCCAAAGACTATAAATTATTGGTCTTGTGTTGCAATCATTGAATTAATCAGTATTTCGATAATTTTGTGCTGACTTTAATGCCTTGAAAATGATTGTCGAAAAGCACACCATTTGTGGAACGAGTAATCGGAAGGAATGGTTGGAGGGCTTTAAAACATACCTAAAAGACTTATTATACGCCTTATATTAACAGTCAATCGACTGACTAATTGCCTAATAGTTGAAGTGATCAATAATTTTGCTTCTTTTGACTCCGAGTCGTCCTATAATTAGTGAATTAGCTTTAATTTAATGGCAAAAAATATTTTGATCGCTCATTGCTTTTAACAATATTTTTCTTTTAATAATTCAGTATTAGGTATCTGTGCTGCAGATGTTGGGCACTGACTGCTCGCTGTGTGATGTTGAGTGCTGTTCCTCTGCTAATCATTTGAAAACTAACTTGAATGCCATTAATGGCATTAATATCATATATTTTTTGCTCTTCTTCTGAAGGAAAGCTTCAATTTTCTGGTGACTGGTATTGAATTGCAATTATATATAATAATAAACTAATCGTTTAAATGATTAGAGAATAGAGCAAAATGTGAGCATAGCTTACGACTCAATCACATATTCTGGTATTTCAGTCCAATTATTCTCATATAACCGAAGAGAAAACATAACAAACTTTTCCCTTCACTTAATTATATTATATTTGAGTTATTCTTTGTTTTTCTACGCCTGATATGACGAAAAGTATCCGATCCTATGGCGCCGATTGTATTGATATTACCAGCAGTTATATCAGTGATATTCACGAATTAGGTGTCAAAATGTGAGTCCCATTCAACATACAAAATATGTATGTTTTCCAAATTGGATACCAGTTCTCCCTCACCCCTCCCCTGAACATTGATTATTTCATTGCAAACCTTTTGAAATAATATCCAAATCTATGCAATCAATGTTTTTGTTTCATATTTTTCACCCGATATCTCATGTCTCCAATGAATGCAAAGAAGTGAACGAAAGTTAAATTTAGAAAAAGTGAAATTCAGATGAGTTTTAGTGACAGAAGAATATTTGTATTACTGTTTGTGTCAATGGTTGCCATTGTATGCAAAACCAAATGATATATGTCTTTGTTGTTTAGACTGAGAGCTGAGTTCTGAAGACGGTTCACAAAATATACTGTCATTTATTTTATTGACAAAAGTTTATTATATAATGAAGAGAAGGGATGGGATCGCCATATAATGGTCTCATAGAATATGTAGTGTTTCTCACACTCTATGTATGCAGTGTTGGCTGTGTCTCACATTTGTGACTATTTATTAGTTACTATCCATGGGTTGCAAACCCTAACAAATCATTGGTCATTATATTCGAGTATATGTGGGCTCTAATGTCCAGCATTTTTGTGTAACTGTTATGTATTCAAACTGTGGCACAGATTCGGTGAGAATAGAGGAAAGAGATGACAGTGTGATAGCAAAGAGTACTATTCTGTGTACTTATGGAGTAAACACTATGAGAGTTACTTTAGTTTCGGCTCTCATTTCGATGGAGGCACAGGCCTTACATTTAGTGTCAGTCCTATTATTCCTAATCTATTCTAATGTTTTTCGGTCGCATAGAGAGACACAGACTGACTGAGCAACCGATCCATACAAACAAAGTCACTGCCATTGAGTTTGCGTTCATTGAATTAATGAAATGACTATTAACTCGAAAAATAATATTATTTTAGACTTTTGTCTGCTTTTATATGTATTTTACTGAGAATTGCGATAATATTTTATTAGATAACACTTTTATTATTGCTTTAAATAGTACTGCAAATAGACTCTAAACTAATCTAATAATTAAATTGAAAACTAAAATACATATAAATTGAATGAATGGCACCACAAAAGACTCATACAATTCCAGTGAACAATATTTATGATATAATAAAATTCAAATTCAATAATAATCACAATAATTGTCATTCTCTTAAGAGTCAAACTGTGAGATGAGTGAAAACGCATAGGACCTAGGTTAATATTTGCTTAGCTTTATTTAATTTCCCATCGATTTAATAATAACATAATTTATATAAATTTAGTTTTGTTTGAATTTCTATTGCAATCAATTTTGGAGAGAAATTCGTTTTTCACGTCCAGTCAGTTAACTGTAATTCTGGTCACAATTGAATTACAGCCCAAAGTGTGGGCTAAGAGTGTAGTGAAGAGTATTGGGGAAACATTTGTGCTGATGAAGAGGGTCTTTATTAGATATCCCTTGTTATGACCCCAAATGTTGTGATACCCTTCCCCCGAGCGTACGACCAGGATTATCGAGATGATAGCCGATATCCTCACCGATGTATGCCTGCCTTTATGTACAGTGTGGTGCACTCTCCCCTCTCTCGATAGTCCTCTCCCTTATATGCATCATATGGTCCCAAATCAGAATTCACTTATAAATAATCTTTTTTCATAAATCCATTGCATTTATAAATAGTGCCCAAAACGGACTCATATTATGTGTTATGTTATGCAAAGTTAAACTCAATGTCGAATGAATAGCAAAATCTGATTTCAATATGCGATATACGGGCACAGAATGAGAGCGCCGAACCATCGCTCCCAATTCAATTGAAAGACAAGTCTAGGAGGAAAGGCATTCATTTATAGGGAATAATAGTAATTATGATTATTTGAATTACAGACTAAACAGCACTCATTTGCGCTGATTATCATAAAGAAGTGAAGGAAAAGCGATTTTTTATTTATGAGATACGAAAGGCTTTGGATTTGTGTTTCATATTTACGTTCAATGAATGCCTTAAATCTCATTTGATTTGTGATTATATTTTGATAAAAAGCAAACCCTTGAAAGAGCGCAACATTTTTCGTTTGAGTCGAATGAGTGAATCTATTGAGGAATTAGTTGAGGAATAGCCACGACATTCACACCAGGGGTTCATAGATAAGGTGAAATACCTTTTACTCGATTTCAAGACAGAAATTCATAACATCTGTGAATAATATATCAAAAGTTATTTTAGAGAATTTCTCGATTAGAGAAATATTTCATTTGATCATTGGTTGGGTTATCCTTGAAATTAATTGAAAGCCATTAGCATTAGTTGAGAGTAGGGTTACTGTACTTTTTAGTAGAGTTTAATATTTTTTGTCGACAAATATAACGTCGATTAGTTTCATGTCGCGATAGTAAACAGTAAAACTAGTTTTCATCGAATTAATAGGCATTTTAGGAGGTATTGGAGGCAATGGAGGCCCGAAAGGCATACATTTGTCGTTCGGAGAAATTGTTGTTTTATATAATGTATTGAATGTATTGTATGCGATATTAACGCTATTTTTAATGCCAATACATCTGCAAAAAGTCGTCCCTCAAGACGAGTGCTTCTTATGTAAGGGCACAGAATTAAGGAGTGGTGTATATCATCTTCTCTTTAAAATTAAACTTCTATTTAAGTTTTGTTTGAGTTTAAACTGATGGCCATAAAAGTGTTTGTGTTGTAGAGCTTAAGTTGGCTTTTATTAATCACCTGTGCTTTCGGTCTATGACTTACCTGTGCTTTTAGGCACTGAATTGCAGTTAATTTCAAGCAAATGAGAAAAATTTTTGTTCTGATTCTCAGACATTCTTCTGTTTATACCGACTGAACATACATTGAGATCATCGCTCAGATTATCTCCAAAATTGAAATTAAATATTAAAACTGTTTTTATAGTTTATCATAAAAAATGATTTCAAAGCAATAAAATGTTTAGACATTTCTATATTAAATTTCAATTTCGTTGCAATTTATCCTCTTTTTTCATAAGACTCTTCACAAGGCCTTCCTTAAGAGATATCCCATTTTGGAAAATATACTTTTTGTAAAGAGAGTTATTCTGTGCTAAGAATATAAAATATGTTTTTAATTGAAGCGAATAAAAAAATTTATTTTATTGACTTTTACTTCTCATCATAAGGGAGGAGAGAGAGAGAGAGAGAGAGAGAGAGAGAGAGAGAATCAGAGAGAGAGAGAGAGAGAATCAGAGAGAGTCAGAGAGAGAGAGAGAGAGAGAGAGAGAGAGAGAGAACTGATTGGCCTTTTTATTTTCGTTTATTCTCTTACTTTTTCTAAATGTATTTTTAAAAATTAACATGTTAATTATTTCTATGTTTAATATAAAACTGAATGATTATTGATTTTATATCAAATTACTAGGTGGTAAGTATTAGCCAATTAATCAAAGGTGACATTAATTTTAATGAAAAGAAAAATTAATTTTAAAATAAAATAAATCTTTAATAAAATTAATTGAAATTTAATACTGAGGTTTCATAATTGGCGAAAAGTAACAAGATTGAATATGTTTCCAATTTACACAATTAAAGTCAAAGTCAGATATTAAACTAATTTCGATATTTTTATCGAATAAAAGGATAATAAAAAAATTAAAACAAATAAAGATTTTACTGATTAACTGTTTCTTAACACAATAAACAAGGTAGATTTATATTACCCCTATTCTAATAATAACAGCAACATTGTTACACCCCGTTTCAATTGCATAAAGGCATGGTGTTTTTCTTAAATAAATGCCAAGTTACTTGAGTTAGAGATATGAAAATCAGACCATACATGCCCCAATCATTACCCTGCAATATGGTATATGGCTGACCATTGTAGACCAAACCTTACTCCGCGCGCTGTCTCTTTTCTAAAAAACACCGTTTCATTTGTATAAAGGCAGCCAAAATTACAAGAGCATTACAAGAGCGTGACACTGATTTGCAGGCAAAACTCTATAAGAATTCAATCTTTTTAAGTGGGGGAACAGATTTACATATATTTCAATGCTTTAAAAAATTCTAGATGTATAAATAGTTACTCGGACATAATCTACAATAAGATTATCAAATACTTATCAAGTTAAAATTGTTCTAAAAAATTCTTCCAATATATGGGAAAGGGTTCAAAATATAGAGACGCAACTTTATGAATGCACCAATTTTCAAGACCTTTAAGCTATGTTAAGTCAATGGTTGTTTGGTTGCT
>JAQIWF010001506.1:0-11760 GCA_034694965.1 Ceratozetes gracilis | reverse complement strand
TTATCATTATCTGCAACTGAATCACTTTTAAAACTATCTTAAAGTTTTAGATAATTTTGTTTCGAATAAATTTCAAATACAATAGTTTTTATGGAATTTTCTCAAAAATTTGCTTAAATTTCCTCTAAATTGTAATCTATTTCTAATGGCTTTACATTCATTGATAATCCATTGAATCCCTGATTGTAGTAATGATTTGTTTCAAGAATATTCTTGAAGTATATTCTATTCAAATAGTAATCAGACTTTTCAGCCAAACTTTGTTCTGAATGTCGAGAATTGTCCAGGGTTAGTCAACTTTCTTAACAAGACTCTTTTAAAAGGTCACACAAACTGTTGGATAACTTGACTGAAGAACTTGCAAACAATTATTGAAAAATAAGAGCCAAAACATGGATTAATCCGAAGAAGTATTTGTGGAGAATTCAACTGAAGATAAGAAATGAGTTGACATAAGAGTTCTTCACTCAAATCACTTTCAATACAAATAATTGTCTCGAATTGGAGTGAATTCCGAAACAAAAGTTATTAAAGTAATTAAATAAATAAATTAATTAATACTCTTCTAAATGAATATATTAAACATAAACCCAATTATATTAATAATTGTTTGGCTCTCAGAATCTGAGATTCAGATTCACTTTGGGGGTCGGGTTGTCAATCATTTTACCCCCGGATGGGGGCCCGAACGCCGGTGGCGATCGTGGTGTGGGCGTTGTTGGCGTACTTGGAGTACGAGGTGAGTCTGGCCTTTGCATTGAACAGTAAAAGTATAATAAAATATTTGAAATAAATTTTATTTAATCGGATATATGACTCCACTCCACCTCTTTTACAATATATTTGGTTTAATTAACAACATTTTGATTACGTCTATATTTAAAGATAATTCAAAGTAATATAATTAAAATAAAGTGAATTCGGGGCTAAATTTGGTTCAAATGTGGGAATTAATCAAATCCGAGACTTTGTCCAAATTGTTTAACAAAAATGTTTTGTGATTTCCGGGCATTACATGGACTTCGCATTTGCCGGTTATTGACTGCAAACAAACAAATTGTTAGTCAAATGAAAACTATTTATTGATAGAAGACTTACATCAGAGACTCCATAGTCGTGGGGGAGTTGGAGGTCACTGTTCTTCACAATAAACTCCTCGGCTCTGACCAAAAGGACATTTCCGTCGAACTTCTGGTTGAATCTGTATAAGTGCATCATTTTCACCTTCCGGAAGAAGGCCTCCGCAGCCAAAGCGATGTCCACGGGGTTAGACTTCGGTCCACCGCTTTCCACAAAGATTTCAGCGGCTCTTTGGACTCTGTCTTCCGATTCTGTGATCGCCAACAGCTCTGACTTCACTTTTTGGTAATTGATTGGAACGAATTGCATGAGGAAAGTGACCAAAGCCTCCACGTGTTGCACCTTCTCATCATTTGCCTGATATTTCTCTCGGAACTGTTCAGTAGAGACCATCAGTTGAGTGGGAGAGCCGTCCAAAAGGATCAAGTTCACTTTGGATTTGGGTTGAAGTTGAAGACCCATTTCAAAGGACAGGACAGAACCGAATGAATAGCCGACTAAATCGAATCTATTGTCCGAATTTAGTCTTTTTGCGGTTTCGATGTAGTGGGCGGACGCCTCTTCTATTGTTGTCATATCCTTGAAGGCGAGGGTCCAGTTCAGACCAATGACAGGTCTCTTGATTTGTTTGGCCAACACTTCCAAGAGATTGAATACTCCTTCGAGTGGAGGCAAAAAGAAAACGGGTTTTCCTTCCTTTACGTCATTTAGTCTAACGATTGTTTCTTCCGGTAAACCGATTCGAGGGATCGATATATTGAGTTGAAGCGGCGCTTCACCAGAAGGTCGGGCAGAAGAGCCCTGACCACTGATTTCCTTAAGATGGCCCACATTGAGTGATCTTAACTCTTGCATCGATAGAATGACGTCATAGTCTCGCTCTAATGTTTGTTTCACTTCGACGCCCATAAGTGAGTCCATTCCCATTTCGGCCAAAGTTGTGGAAGAGTTCAGATTCGAGTGATCTTTAATGCCCAGAATATTAGCGATAGTCTTAACTAAGTCGGACTTCTTAGCTCCGGATGTGTCGGTCTGTCGGATAGCCTTCACTAAACTGCAACAAATGCTTTCCTTTGACTGAAGGAATCGGTCCAAAGCTGAGAGACAGGATGGCATACGTTGCGGTACAGTTCCTCCGATCACCACTTCGTTTCCGCCCATATTTTCAGAGACAATTCCGACATCTCCGATAGCACCCCATTGTATGGCCAAACCGTGCAGTCCATCGGCTCGTCTGAGTTCACAAACTCTTTCCATTGAAGAGTTAGCGAATCCATAATTGCTTTGTCCGGCATTACCTCTGCCACAACTCACTGAAGAGAACGCCACGAAGTAATCTAATTCTGGACAGGACTGTCGACTCGCAACATCCAAATTGATGGTTCCGTCCACTTTGGGTTTGCAGACTGTTTCGAATGTCTGAGCGGTTTGTTTCTCGAAGAATCCGTCGCTCAATACCATCGCTAAGTTAAAGATTCCTCCGACGGGTCCCAAAGTGTTCGCTTCTTTGATCAGTTGTGTCGCGCCCTCAACAGTAGACGCATCAGCGGTAGAGACGACTACTTTTGCACCGAAAGATCTCAATCGTTTGATGCACAGGTGTTGGTACGCATCTCGGGGTCCGCTTCTTGAAGTGAGGACTAGTTTTCGCGCTCCTCTTTCGACCAACCAATTGGAGAGCTCCAGACCAAAACCACCCAAACCTCCCGTCACAATATAAGTCCTGAGAGGATGGAGTGCTGTTCGAGGGGTTGCTTTAACTACCAATTTCTTGGGCGCCACCACTTTCTGAGATTCTTCGTCTCTGATTTTGAGTACAACTTTTCCGACGTGTTTACCCGAAGCCATGAAACGGAACGCCTCTTCGGTTTGAGTTCTGCTAAATATTGTTCGCTTAAGAGGACGAACGGCACCCGTTTTGATGCCATCGATAACCAGTTTCGCCACTTCTAATTTCTGGCCCTGAATTCCAGACGAATGAGTGGAAGAGGGGCCGAACAGAGCGTCCAAAAGGATTCCGTGAAACGCAATATTCTTTAGAAAAGCAGACATTCCTATAATTTTACAGAAAATTTAAAGTTAGTTAAAATTTATATATTGGAGAAGAGGAGGACTCACCCAATGGGTTATTCTGACTCAAGTCATATTTGCCAATTTCAAGGAATCGACCATGTTGGGCCAGACATCGCACACTCGCCTGTAGTTTCTCTTCTGAAAGTGAGTTCAGTACCACATCAACACCACGACCGGAGGTCTGTCTGAGGACGTGCTGCTCAAAACTGGTGTCACGAGAATTGGCAAAATTTTTATCTGTCAATTGGGGGAACTCTTTCTTCAAGTATTCTTTCTTTTCTTGACTGCCAACAGTGGTGTAGACCTCACATCCCATACTTAAAGCAATAGAAATGGCTGCCTGTCCCACACCACCACTTCCAGAATGAATTAAAACACTTTCTCCTTCTTCAAGCCCTCCGCGCACTACCAGTGCGTAATATGCAGTGCTATAGACAACTGGAACAGTGCTGGCTTCTTCCATTGTCCATTGGTCTGGGATCGGCCACAAGAATTCTGGGTCATCCACAACGACAGTAGTGGCCAAACCTTTAGCCGCAACCATTCCCATCACTCGTTTGCCATTCTGGTCACGACCTGCGAATTCAAGACCAAGAATGCAGTCTTGAAGAGCCATATCTCCGGGGAGGGCGTCGGGGGGCAGCTTTCCTGTCGCTAACATAATGTCTCTGAAGTTGAGAGGAGCGTAATATACACTACAGAGTATTTCGTTGGGGTTCTTGTGAGCAGCGGGTAGTGATGACCAATATTTGTGCTGAGCCTCATACCAACAGAGACTTGAGAGGTCACCCCTTGTGGCCACATTGAGATATGCGTGTTCGGTGTCCACCGTCTCATTGTCGCGGTCTTCACTCAAATCGAAATGTCTGAATGAACCCAATTTCCCGTCGCGGAAGACATTCATTACGAGGTCTTTCTTAAGGATATCCGAATAAAATGATTTGTCGAACGCCACCGGCGGTAATGTGGCCCTACTTTTGCCCGATTTACTGGCATTAAAAATACATCTAATTTTATCGCCTCCCGGTTCCTGACGCAGACATTTAACCAGACCAACCACACCATTAGCAGGAGTGTCGTTTGCGACGAGCCATACATTATGTCCGTTCTGTTTAGTCTGGTTTTCCTCGAGTTTAGTCTTAAGAGTTTCGACCCACGAGTCGTATTTGGATGTCGTGACAGTAATTATGCTCTGATCTGATGCCTGTTTTGTCACTACTTTTCTTAACAGAATGACCGAAGAAGTTAAAGAATCGGTTTGATTGCTGACCACAGAAAAGCCAACTTTTTCCGCCTTAGTTACAAATTCTGCGGCTTTGGTGTTGGGAACAGTCATTTGTCCAGTTTTATAGAGGAGACGCTCAGCGGGAGTGAAGTGAGTTCGCAATAATGCCATAACAAATCCGTTATCTTTGGTCACAGAATAGAGAGATTCAGTCAAAGCCTCGATATTAACGCCATTAGAAGTATTGGCCGAAGAGTAGATGTCTTTGTAAATGACTAAGTCTATGGTCGATGCTTCGGAAGGAACGTTGGATTTCGAGACATTCCATTCGGCAATTTTCATATCACCAAAATCGCCACTGAGTTCATCAGGAGAGGGGTGGGCCAGAGTGTAGTTCACCGCCAGATTATATCCTGAAGAGTTGATCAATGAGTTTACCTGCGGCTGAAGTATTACTGGACTGGAGTTAACTTCGAGGACATTCAATTTAGGAGAGGGTATGTTTTCAATCACTACATCTAGAGCTGGTCTGAGCAAACTTTGTTTGGAGAAGATATTGGCGACGATGTCCTTCGATAGTTCGTTGCCGTATTGGCTCAGAATACGTTTCACGTTATCTTTTAGACTCACTTTTTTATCGCTAGTTATCAGATCTTTAAGAACTCTGAGTAAAGTGTGTTCCTCTTGAGGTGCAGTCAAATATTCCTTAAGAATATTATCGGCGGCCTCTTTGTAACCACTCATTACATCTTTTATTT
The DNA here is from genome assembly GCA_034694965.1 of Ceratozetes gracilis. Classification (NCBI taxonomy): domain Eukaryota; kingdom Metazoa; phylum Arthropoda; class Arachnida; order Sarcoptiformes; family Ceratozetidae; genus Ceratozetes; species Ceratozetes gracilis. The sequence continues at coordinate 6,624 of JAQIWF010001506.1, read as the reverse complement.
CTTGAGTACTACTTCCAGACATTTCTAACACTTTTCTTGTGAGTGAAGTGCAGACCTCTATATATTCATTCAGTTTTTTGGTCTCATATTCTTCGAGGGCTTTGTCTTCAGTATATGAAACGAATCGATACTTTTCAAGTGAGGGGTTTTGAGCGCCCTGTCGTCGAGGAGCCAGGTTCACTTTAAGCCCCCGGATTTCCAAACCTTTCGCAATACAGACATTAATACGTGGGTCGCACACAATATCCAGTTGTGGGTCATTTCCGGCCACTTCAACCGCTTCGGCTAAAATTCTGGGATCGCAACGGATTGATTGGAATCTGACGGGTAGGTAAAGACCCCTGGTCGATTTGCCTAAAATCCCTAATTGAAGCATTGCGTCGGCGAAAGCGATCCAACTTCCGGTGTATTTTATTTTTCCATGTCGTCCATCAGCTGTGGCTTCAGTCAGACCTCTAAAGGTCTCGCCGTAATCATAGCCTCTGAGACGCAACTCTTTATAAATGTCTTTTGGCTCTAATTTGAGAGGATTTTCATTCGTAACGGAGCCGTCGGTTAACAGATGTTGTAAAGTAAGGTTCGAGTCTTCAAGAACTAAGACTCGTCCGGTGACGGCAATGGTTCCGCCTTCGCTTACAGAGAATTCGCCACTGGTTTCCATCATTCTAATGACAAATTTGGTCTGTCCCTGTTTGGGCAGAATGGTAGCCCTGTGCAAAGTCACGTTCTCAAACTCGACGGGCAACTTGTCATAGAATTGACCTTTCATCTTGGCCAACATTTGCCAGGCCAGCATCAGATATCCCGTGGCGGGGAATAAGACACGTCCATCAATGCAATGTCCGGCGTAATACTCGTCGGCCTTTTCCTGTAAATCCACTTTTACGGTAAAATCTGAGGAACTGCTCGGATTGAAGTACTCCGGATAGAGAGTAACCAACCAGTTCTGGGAGTGATCCCATCGGACCAATGGACTAATCGATTGAGTGCCTCGTGGGACGGGATAAGTCACTTTCGGGTAGAGTTTCTCTATCTTAGGATTGAGTCCCAACTGATATAGTTTTCCGACGGCAGACAAAAGCATATCCAGATTTCCGGAGTTATTGTTTCGTTTCATTAAACCCACGTATGAAATGTCTGAACCCAGACTTCGTTTGAGGATAGCCTGTAGTAAGCAGTGGGGGGCGATCTCTATGATTATCGAGTTTTTGGGCACATGTTGTATGGCCTCATGGAATAGCACAGGAGATGTCAAGTTATTCACATAATAAGCTGGCGCTGAATATTTAGCCAACTCTGTACCCCATTTCGCCTCTGGAACCGAAGAACTGACCCATTTTGAACTTCGAGGTTTGGGATCGGGTATAACCTGCTTGAGTTTAGCCAAAAGTGTCGGTGCAATGGCTTCCATGAAATAGCTGTGGAACGAGACGTCAGAACTCTTCACTTCGCGGGCGAAGATGTTTTCGGCTCTCAATTCTTCTAAGAATTTAAGAGTTGGATCATATGCTCCCGAAATAGTGACCGAGTCTTCCGAATTATGACAGGCGGGAACCACACCCTTAGGACAACGTCTTTTAGCCTCTTCCCAGGATAGGCCGACAGCAGCCATTAAACCCCGGGGCAGTTTTGCTTCTTCAACACACTTTCCTCTCCAATAGGCGGCCAAAAGCATCTGTTCCGCATTGAATACTCCATCGCCATAAGCACAGCCTAATTCTCCCACAGAGTGACCAACAATGCCGTCGGGATGAATGTCCATTTCTTTGAGGAAGTCGACCAGAGCTATCTGAACGGCTGCGATGGCCACGAATGGCGCGACAGTTGTTTCCAAAGCTGACTCATCATCGCTCAGAATGAGGTGTAATAAGTCGACACCGAATTGCTTCAAAGTCTTAGCCGACCTCTGAATAGATTGATTGAATACGTCGAGACTCATCATTCCCTTTGCCATTGCAGTCCATTGACTACCCATTCCTTTAAACCAAAGGTTTGTTTAATAAAGCATTAAAAGAGACAAACTATGAACAGACCTGAGAAGACGAACCAAAGGGGTCTCTTCTCGGGAACGCGCGCCACATCTCTGGTGAATGAAATGCATTTTTCCTCTTCGTTTTGTTTGGCTAAAAGGAATCCGCGGAAATTCATTCCCGAAGAGTCGGTTGTTTGGGAAATATCATTCAAAAGAGCCAACAAATCTCGGGTTAGTTTTTTGGGATTTTGTTCCAAAAAGTCGAATATATTGTTAACACTCTCTTCAGTTCGGCCACAAATAGGAATAACTCTCGGAATGGTTTCAATAATTTTGAGACTTTCTTCGCTCATCTCTTTCTGATGAGGTTTAAGCAAAATATGAACGTTTACTCCTCCGAAGCCGAAAGAGTTGACCGGAACTATACTATCAACAAATGGAGTGTTTTCCACAATTGGCTTAACTGAACCTGAAATGAGGGCCGGAATGTTTGGATTGGGTTTATTGAAGTGCAGACTCGCGGGAATGCATTTGTTTTCGAATGCAATCAGGACTTTGGCGATTGAACACAATCCCGACGCCGGTTCGGAATGTCCTAAATTTGATTTGACGCCACCGACCAGTAGTGGTTCCTTTCGGTTCTTACAGAACACCTCTGAAATGGCTCTCGACTCAGATGGGTCCCCAACTCCAGTACCAGTGCCGTGAGCTTCGATGTACTTCACATCATTTGGATCCACTTTTGCCTCTTTGAGAGTGGAATACATAAGAGAGCTTTGGGAGAAAGAGGACGGGTATGTAATGCCCTCATCTTTATAACCGTCAGTATTGGTCTTCGCGTGAAGAATTGTGGCGTAAATACGTTTGGCTTCACTTTTCTTCTGTAATAACATTACAGAACAGGTCTCAGACCTGACATATCCGTTGGCGCTCTCATCGAGGAATTTGCATTTGCCGTCATTTGACAACATATTTAGTTTGTGGAACTGGAGGGCAGATACGGGTCTCAAACAGACATTCACTCCTCCAACAACTGCGGCCTCGCACTGACCAGTTCTCAGTCCCAAAACCGCTTGATTTATAGCGAGAGCACTGGAAGAGCAGGCGGTGTCCATCGCATAACTCGGACCCTGAAGATCGAAAGTATACGAAATCCTATTCGCAAACATAGAACGACTGCAACCCGTCAGAGCATATCCGGACACTTTCGAGATATCCATAGCCAGACCCTCTTCCACTTCTGATACACAGGCGCCCACATACACACCGGTGCGACTTCCTCGTAGAGTTTGGGGGTTTATTCCTATCAAAATACGACTCATTTAAGTAAATTAACAAAAATAAGAGGAATAGAGAGTGAATACCCGCGTCAACCATCGCTTCATAAGTCAGTTCCAATAGAAGTCTCGCCTGAGGGTCCATAAGGTTGGCCTGTTTTCCGTGAACTCCAAAGAATTGAGCGTCAAATTTACTCAAATCCTTTATTTTGCCACTTCTAGTGGGCAGTCCATAGAGACCTAAAGGCCAGCGGCGCTCGTCTTCGCTGATCATATCTACATTATTATACAAATTGTCTCTCAATTCGTCGATATTATCTGATTCTGGGAACCGTCCGGCGACACCACTGATCACTATATCCTCATTCATTTCCCAGACCGGCATTTCGTAGTTATCTCCTCCACCACAGTCTTTAACCACTGATTCTCCAGACATTGCAGGCATTTCTAAATACAATTTCAAAGATAATTGAGTTTTATTTCAAACCAATATTAGTCTCAAAACGAGTCAAAATAATGTATTGGTTGAGTATATGACAAACTGACACATTTTACTGACGAGTCAAATGTTTAACCAAATTATTAACAATTTTTCAGTATTTAATATTAGTTCCACGAATATATTGAAAACTACAAATTTATAATTATTATGTTTTAGAGATAAAAAACCTACAAATTGGGACGAAATCCAGTGTTTCTGTCATATATTTAACTTCACTCTAACCTACGGCTCAGTTCACAATACAATACAATTTGTATCTAATTTTTAGCTTTCTTTTAGTCAATTCATTAAAAAATGAATTTAAAGACAAAACAATTGACTAATCGATAGATTTCACTATTTCTCAATAGTTTCAAATGAGTGGGAAAATGGGATTTTTTCTCTTTCTTTGAATAAGAATATATTTGGAAAAGAATATAATTTTTATTTGACAGAAAACTAGGAAAAATTTGCTTTAAATTCTAGAAATTGAGAGAAAAACTCATCTGAAGGCAAATAAAGACAATTAAAGTGTGAAATAAGCTAAACATTGTCTCAACTCATCCACAGTCTAATGATTTCAAAGACAAGATTCAAATCAAATGATGCAAAAAACGGGACAATCAATGAAAAGACAAGAATTCTATTTAAAGCACTTTAACCTCAATTTGACAGTAATTACAATCACATTATTGGTATACCTTGATCATTAATTAACTAAATTGTTTCTTAGACTATAGGCCATAAAAAGTCATATTTAGGGGAATATCCAATTCAATACATTTTATTATTATTACAATTTTGAGAAAATTTCCTCATTTTTTGGGAAAATCACTTAATTTAAGATAATTTACGGAAAGGAGTGACAGATCTCTACAAATACTATGAAATAAAATTTTAATATCAGAATAAATCCAATCATAAGTTTGGCCTCAATTTATGACAACTCTTTGATTGTTTTGAGACACGAGAGCACAGAATAAGACTTAAGTTCTCATATTTTCCCGAATACTGGACTCAAATAACATTTGATTGAATGAAAAACTGAGTGAAAGCATAATATTTATCACGTTTTCAATTATAAAACTCAAGTCATTTGACAATTCAAATATCCTTTAAATATGATAATTAGAGTTGTTATGGCTAAGTAACAAGCTAACTTTAATCCATTCGATCAATAAAATGTTTAAATTGATAACTATATAGAGGTTAGCCTTGAAATTCTGTACAATTATGAATGAGCCGGATATAGGCCGGATATAAGCCAAGAATATTCTATTCTCTCATAGACTTAAAGGGAAAGAATGAGTAAAATAAAAGTTTACCTCAATTTGTATCCGAAAGAGTAGATCAAATGAAATCACTTTTTGCACAAATAGTTGGTTTCACAACAAAACTATTGAATTAATTGACAAATAATTAAAGTTATATCGAAATACAGTGTAATATAGAGTCGAGTAATGACTGTCTTCTGTGATCTTAAAGTGGAAGTGAGTGTCAGGACTGACGACAACTAATTTATATATAATTTGTAGTGAGTTGTGATCTAATGGTAGTCATAATCAAATCAATTGATGGGATTGTCATACGTTATGACCAAATGAGAGACAGCCTCAAACAGTTTGGGTTAACTCAACTGACAGACAACTGAGTCGGCATTCGTGTGTTTGGCTCAGAATATCAGGTGATATGCAATGATATGACATGTGAACCGCTATTCACATGACGTCACACCGACTCGCGTGAGACATACCAACCAATAGGAGCTCAGCTCAATCGACAGATACCACACACAGCACACCATAGCACAGACTCCACACAATCCACATGTTAAACATTCCGATTCATTACCAGAGATAATACTCTAATGTTTCCCTTTTTTCTTAATAGTTTTGATTATTTAGAAACCAATCGATTAGAGTCTTATCTCATATAATAGTTGTCTTCAAGTCTAGCAGTGAGTGTCACAACTTAGTGGCACATCTCAATAGCACACCTCAATAGCACACCACTCGCACATCTCATTGCTGTCAATGCATTGAACGCATGATTCACACATCAAATGAGTCCAATCATCCAATTATTGACTAAATTGTAGGCAATTCTACTTTTCCTCATTTCAGACCATAATATGTCATATTCTCGACTCAATTGTCATTAAATTTGATTACAATTCGCCCACAAAATCAAAACGCTTTGAGGAAATGTTAGAAAATATGATTAAATGAATGATAGACTCAAAGCTATTATACAAAATGTATGCAAATGTTGTCAATAATTAACTGTTAATTACTTTCAAAGATTTTTAAATACAAAAAAAATGTAAATAAACAAACTAGCTTATTTAAAATAAGTTATTTTAATTACCACCCAATTAGCTATCTTTATGGCTTTATAATCAATACTAAATCTCGACTTTATTGATAAAATGAGTATGCTCATTGCCATCTAATATATAGATTCTACAATGTACATTCATGTAAATATTATCAAATGTTCTAGTACAGAGTAAGAAGAAATCTAATTTGGTGAAACAATTTAATTGATAAAACCAGTTAGACAGCTGATCAAGTTTTATTACATGTACTAGGTGGATCAAAAAGAAGTCACTCGTAGTGCCTCTGAGGGCTAAAATTAAATTTCATATAAAACATAAACTTTATATTAAGAGAACTAAATCTCAGATTTCTTAATCCTATAATAGTGGCCATCAAAAAGAGCACCTGATATTGGTTAAGTTATCCTGCTTAAATACACTGTATAAACTTACAATGGGATAACTCATCATTGCAATTAGAATGACTTATTACTAATAAGCAGAGATGTTAAAAAAGAAATAGGGTCTAAAATATGTAGCTTGTAATTTATGATGGTCATCAAGCAAATCTTGCAGT
>JAQIWF010001505.1:0-11764 GCA_034694965.1 Ceratozetes gracilis | reverse complement strand
TCACGTTCTCCAAGTCCATTTTTCGGCCCAAGATTACGACCATGTGCATGGCCATTAGCAAAAATAAATGTTACCATCCAATTCTACTCACCAAAAGGATCAAAACCCACTAAATTTTACTTCGCTAACGAGTTATGTAATAACGGTTTTCCATAGTAAGTTTTACAGTACTCTCCTTATGAGTGGTTTGGTTGTCGGGGTCTCCTTATAAACTGGTTATAAGTACATAGAAACGGATAAATTGTCGAAAATGACCATAACCAATTATAAGAAATCTCTTATAATATCGTGAATAACGGGAAATACTTTTTTTTTATTTAATAGCAAAAAAAATAATTAGTGTTTAATTGACTCAGAGTTTCAAAAAGAGCTCAAAAACTGCGCGATTTTTAGTGAATTTATAATAAAATATTGAATTCAAACCGATTTGTGGGTGAAAGGCATACTCCCAACCGAATGGTAACTCTTCGGCCACACAATCGGCAAAAGTGGACGGTTTGGTCATTCTGTAGATAAATTGTAAAAGTAAATGACTAAGTAATTAGACTGATGAGTCAGTGATGACATACCTATCCCTTGGATCAATCCATTGCGTTCTTTTAGTGTTATGGTCGACATAATAACACATTCCGGTCTCCGAATCGGAGGCCACTTCCCAGCCGTGAGGCAGAGGAAGGCTTTGAGCGCTCTTCAGGCGATGGTTTTTAGGCATTCAATTAATCCAAAACTAACCAAAATATAAGTAATATTTACATCAAATTGATTAACAAAATCACAATTAAATGTTTGATTGAAAAACACGAAACACGAGTTAAACCTATTTGTAAACAAACATTTAAAAAGTTGTTTCTCTCTATGAATGCCATCTCTTGACTTAAAAACTTTTGTTTCCCAAAAAAAGTTTGTCCTATAATTGACATAATTATTCAAAGATTAGTTATTAATTCGAAGAAGATAACTTTTGAACCTTGAAACTTTTAGTATGAAATGACTAAATGTCAACAATTAGGGCAATTAGAGATAAATTATTGCCTCTCCTTATCATTTGGTCGACGGAAACATTTCAAACATTTCTCATTTGATTAATAAGTATTGGATTACAGAAATATAAGATGAAATGAGACGGAAATATATAAAGTCTTAACATTTTATATAAGTTTATTTCTACAAATAGTTTTGTTTCCTTTTGAGGTCAGTTATGAGCCAAAGAGCAACTCTTTGTGTGGAATAAGTCATAGATTGCCAGCAATTAATGATAAGAAGTCTGTTCTAAAGTGTATTCTCTATGGAAACAATCGACTCATAGCTCTCGAATGCCTAAGAATTGTATGAAAATTAGATAAAATGCTGTACTTTTCGCTAAATAAACATTTTTAATAACATGTCTTCCAATGAATTAAGTTTCGAAAACAGACGAAACCATTGAATGAACTAATTTTAAGGAATGCTTTCAATCGATTAATTGTTGTCAAACAATATGAATTTAATTTGGTTTTTGACATTTGTTTCATTAATTTTCATTGAAGTCATCAAATGTGATGACGAGGTATACCAATGGGATCCAGATATTTACCCCAATCTAACCTCTCCATTAACGGCCAAATTTTGCACCGGATTCATACGAAACCCACCCTCATCCGTGTGTGATCCTGATCTAATACTGAAAAAGGAAGAGGGTATGATTATCTTATAAGAATTTACAAATTAATGGACTAAGGATTACATTATAAATAGCTATAAGATTAGACCAATTGATAAATGATGTGCAAAACGGCACCAAATGCCTCTGTGATGGATGTCCACCACATAAAACAGGCCTTAACATAAAACTAGCACTGGTCAAATTTGTTAAAATTGCCAGAAAGTAAGCACAAAAGGAATAATTTCATAGAATATGTTTTGAAAAATATTGTGAAATAGTATTAGCCTTTCGTTGGACCGATCGGTAGAATTGTTTGCCGAAAGGACGAGAAGGAAATGGCGTTTTGGTGATGAGTGTGCTAACGATGTCCTAATATTTTTTGCTGCACTCGACGATAGGGTTGGTAATCATAACTCTTAAATGACATAAAAGTTATTGAAATGTCTTTCCTATTCTATAGATTTACATATCGATGGGTTCTAAGGCTCGGAGTGTCTTAAGTGAAGAGAATGTCATCGAACTTCTAAAGGGAACGCGAATTCATTTCACTAGTGGTCAATACTATCAGGTATAAACACTTATCATCTTATATACACCTATTTATTGATTCCATACTTATTGTTAGGGCTTGGAGTCGATAATCGCATCCCTTCAGGATACAAGTCAAAACTACTCGGCCAAATCATCTAGATTAGGAACTGGCTCAATTATTCTCATTGTCATTTGTGTTTCCCTGGTTATAGTTATCATTTTATTCGCTGTCTTCTGGTTCTTAGTTAGAAAAGAAAGGAAGGTATTGGGCGGTAGCTTCGAATTCATTGGCAGTTGGGGTCGGAACAGGAAGAGCACGAGTACTACTCAAAGCACACCGAAAGTGAGACCAAAGATTGAGCCCATATACACACCTGTGCTGACCAATGAGAAACCAGAGATCAACGATACAACACTTCCAATGAGTGACAAACAATGATTTATTGAATATATGCTTCAGTTTCTTATGTGTTGATATCATTCTCTCGAATAAGATTTGTCTGCATTTGTCTCAACTCAAGTGTCGAACTGACAGAACAATTGTTTTGCATTTAATTTCTCTAATGTTTTATTGATTTTTAGAATATAGACTGAATTGTGATTAAAATGAACAAAAATGTCATCCATTAGAAAGTGTCTTAAGTTTTGTGCAATTCATTGATTGAGTCATTCGATACAAACTTGATATGAGATAACTTCAAAACTTATTTGAGAGGAACGGATAATAGGAGCCAAATATCTGTATTATAGGCAGAGATGCTTATGAGGTGTCAATGATTTTATAAGTTTTTTAAACTGTTTTTATAACAAAACTTATTTTATTACTCAACCATTAATTCTGATAAAATTCAGTGTAAATGAAAATTATTAAACAAATGAAAAACAAAAGTGTCTTAAAAAGAATAGAAAACATTAAAAGAATTGAAAATTACTGAAGAATTATAGAGAAGGCATCGACGGGTGAATCGAGTCTTGAGAGTGATTTGTGGTCTTCAGCTAAAGACAAGTTGTTTATCGAATAACTAGTATTCAGACGAAGAGATCGTATGTTTTCAATGAGATTAGAATAATATGATTTATGGACTTCTTGTTCGTTGTTTTGTGAAAATAGGTTTAAATTCCATTCCATTGACTTCGGCTCCCATTCGATGGAAAAGGAGTGAAGAAGTTTTCGCCCGTTTTTGACAAACATTACTTCCAAAAGGGAATAGATTTTGATGGGATCTAATTCCATGTCATAGACTAAGAGTTCGTATTCGGACACAAAATTGAAAAGTTTTAAACAATTTGTATATTTGTTAAACATATCGCCGAATATCTTGGAGTCGACGTCAAGCACTTTATACTCTATTCGGGTGTCTATTAGACCTGTTCTTTGATTCGACGACTCTTTGATTTCTAGGCATACGATTTCACTGTCGGTAATAAAGGAACAGATTTTTGGTTTGTTTAGAATCACTTTCGGACATAAGAGGTCTTCGAGTGTCGATTGGGTTAAACTTTTCTCATCACAAAACTCAGGAATGCGTCCGAAGCCGTTACAACTGAATTGTGTAGAGCCCGGACTCACCACATATGAGCCAAACCTATCGATTCTGATTAGAGTCACGTCTATTAGTCTTGAGTTCGGATATTGTGGCGCAACGATTGTCAACAGATAGTTGTCGTCTGCGGACCACTGATAGCAATAAACGCCTTCAAAAAGTCTTGAGTCAGAAAACTCTGAGGACTCGAATGGATTACCGGTGAAAATGACATGACTTGCAGTCAGCTCCAGATGACGGTCACCATTGAATCGGAATATATGCAAATGAATTTGATTCGACTCATCTGACTTGGAATAGCTTAAGAAGTGCTGACCGTTTTGAGTGAAACCAATAAATATATGACTCATATATGACTCGTTGGGCAACAAATCAAACAAAACGTATTCCCTTTTCAGAGCCGAACGAATGGATGTCTGCATCGATGGTCGCACTCCTCCACAGACCTAAACAATAATTGGTTCAGTGATGACAACCCTTTTGCTGAAGAATCTGCAAAAGACTTACTTTCATCAAATCCACAATTGAGGGCAAATTTTTGCCTCTATTTCTATACATTTCTGCCTTTTTGAGTGACAAATATAAGAGATTTGAGTCGAAATCAATGTCTTTTCGTTGAATTCATTCTCATTTCAATCATTTAATTAATAAATAAAATAATTAAAACATTTGCGATATTTTGTGGTTTATTTACAAATGGGTTTCATTCATAAGAATCGTTACAAACATTACAACAAATTTTGTTCCCGTGTTTTGAAGACATCGAACCTTTGAATAGAGAAGTCCTTCACCTCTGGTCTCACCTCTCAATGCAATTAACAGCTCAACGAATCACTTCTATTATCACAAAAAGTCTTTATTTTTACCCAAAATTCTCAGAAATACGTCAAATCTGTAGAGAAATATCTGCAGTGAAAGGGTTTAATCAAAAGCATTGAAAGTGAAATACTTTTGGTATTATTTTATGCGACACTACTATTGGTTTACATATGAAAAGGTATGAAAAGATAGACTCAATTAAGGTATTTATATTTGAACGTAAAATGTGGCAAACATTGGGATAAATAAATCAAAACTATTTATAAGATTACAAAACAAAACAAAAAACGAAATTAAAAACAAAAAGCAATTCATATAAAAATGTTTTCATTAAAAGTAATATAATTATTATTTTGTGGGCAAAATCGGGAAATAATCAAATTAATGGTGGGTTTAGTGTTGAATATAATTAAATAAATTAATTTAATTATTGGGGAAACCATTGATAATGTCATTACAAACGCCACAAATGGCGCCCAATTCGGCACCAAATGTGTCGAATAGCTCTCAGTCAAGCAGTTCGGGTGTGGCCTCAACGCCGACCTCTGCCGACGCGTGCCTATCAATTGTCCACTCTTTGATGTGTCACAGACAGGGCGGGGAAAGCGAGGGATTCGCCAAAAGAGCCATTGAATCGCTGGTCAAAAAACTGAAGGAAAAGAGAGACGAATTGGATTCACTGATCACTGCCATCACCACTAATGGGGCGCATCCGTCCAAATGTGTGACCATTCAACGGACACTCGACGGCAGACTACAAGTGGCCGGTCGTAAGGGATTTCCCCACGTTATATACGCGCGGATCTGGCGGTGGCCCGATCTCCACAAGAATGAGCTCAAACACGTCAAGTACTGTAAGTCTCACGCAATCCATAAATCATTGAATACTTGACTAATAAGTGAGGTTTAGGTCAATATGCGTTTGACCTCAAATGTGACTCCGTTTGTGTCAATCCCTATCATTACGAAAGAGTGGTCTCTCCCGGCATTGACTTGTCTGGTCTCACACTTACAGGACATGACGATGAGGTGGGCCTTAGAGCTCAAGTAAAGACTGAATACGTTCCGGGTAAGTCTCCTTTCAATTATCCTACAAATATGTCGTTTGTCTACAATTCGTGTCTGAAGTCTAAACTAAAATAACAAAAAATTGATTAAAGCGTTGGGTTTTGTGAGACATGTCTTTTGTTAATCATTTTAATGGACGAGTGATTGTGAAGACTATAATTGCATTTCTTATAGATATACACAAATACAGTACAATCTCCCTATTGTTATGTTGAAGCTAAATCAACATAACAATTGCCAAATATAAGAATATGATTTTATCAAGTTTAAATTTTTACCTTCCATAAAATAGACTATAATGATTTAAAAGTGATCTTGGACTTTATTTATTTAAAAGAATTTGTTATAAATTATTTAATTAAACAAATTGGGAGATTTGAGCTCAAAGCGCATAACATTTAGGGAATACACAATAATTGGCAGATATAACATTAGGTCTATGGGAGAACCCCTACACAACCAAAATTACCTAACAATTAAGAATATAACAATTGGGAAATTGTACTGTATATTGAGTCTTGATAATAGTGTCGAGCAAAGGATCAGACGATCGAAGAATTGTCAAATTTGAAGCTCATAACCATTAAAGAGCTTCTCGTCATTAATAAGTTGATTGAATGATATAATGATATTTCAATAACTCCTTAATGACTATTGTCTCAAGAATTGGCCAAGTTTAGATTAGAATAGAGATAATTAAGAAAATATAATAAATTTGATAACTAATTGATTTTTAAACGAGTAAAACCTGTTTTTTCTTAAACTTTCAACTATTTGATTGAATTTATTGTTTCGATAAAATCTATTCATATGAGACATGACTGGAAATGACTTCTTATTACCTAAGTTTGACACTCAGTTAAAGTTAAGCCCAGATGTCAACCAATTAGTTATTGCTTTCGTTTCCGTTTTCTTTCCACACTTTCCTCATTCGGAGTGCTTTTAGAGAATTACATAAGACTTGACTCAAAACCAGAAATGCTTTCAATTTCTCGAACTTTAGTAGAATTTTATTCATTTTTGTGTCAGAATTTGATTAAATGTTGACAATTGATGAACAGGTAGTGGAAATGTACAGTCAATAGTGTCAGAGCACTTACAGCAGCACGTGGTCCAACACCACCCACACCCACCCCACTCGAGTGGACATCACATTCAGGGCCAATCTGGACATCCGTCTGCATCTCACTCTTCTCACATAATTCCTTCAACGGCTACATCGCTGTCGCCCTCAAGTAATGACTCGTTTTCGCGACTGATGCCAACGACGCCGTCGACCTCTGACTACATCTCTGCGGCATCGCCTCAATCGGTTCCCTCTCCGATGGTATCAATAGTGGCGCCGCAAACACCAGAAGTCCCTCAAATTCCTCAGTCAGTGGCACCAGTTATGGGGGCGAGTGCTGTGCCTCCACTGACCCCTACACCAAATGGCAGTTCGGGCTCATGGGTTGGCGGCGCTACTCTTTCATACACTCAAACAATGATTCCATCGGACACTCCATCGCGTCCGAGTGCTGGCATGTCTTCGACCGCGTTCTGGCAGTCGTCTCCTATGCCTGAATCCATAAGTGCAATGCCTGCGCCCAACCTGTCGTCCCAACCCCCTCCTGAGTACTGGTGTTCGATTGCATACTTCGAATTGGACCAACACGTGGGCGAGACTTTTAAAGTGCAATCCAGTTATGCCTCTGTTATTGTCGACGGATATGTCGACCCCAGTGGTGGCAATAGATTCTGTTTGGGAGCCCTTTCCAATGTCCACAGGACTGAACAGAGCGATAGGGCCAGACTTCATATCGGAAAAGGTTTGTTCCCTTATGTCTTACAATCAATGATTGAATCAATCAATTCTCTCAATCAGGTGTTCAGCTCGATCTCAGAGGAGAAGGAGATGTATGGCTCAGATGTTTGTCAGATCATTCCGTTTTTGTCCAAAGCTATTACTTGGACCGGGAGGCGGGCAGGTCTCCCGGCGATGCCGTCCATAAGATCTATCCGTCGGCTTATATAAAAGTGTTTGATTTGAGGCAGTGCTACCGCCAAATGCAACAGCAGGCGGCCACCGCTCAGGCAGCAGCTGCTGCACAGGCCGCCGCTGTTGCCGGACATATTCCAGGACCAGCTTCTGTTGGAGGGATCGCCCCCGCAATCAGTAAATGCTTTAATAGTGATTTCAATGCAATAAATGAATGTTTAATTTGAAGGTCTTTCTGCGGCGGCGGGTATTGGTGTCGACGACTTGCGTCGACTCTGCATTTTACGGCTGTCATTCGTGAAGGGTTGGGGTCCAGACTATCCGCGACAGAGCATAAAGGAGACTCCCTGTTGGATTGAAGTCCATCTCCACAGAGCTCTTCAACTGTTGGACGAGGTTTTGCATACAATGCCTATTCACGACCCCAGACCTCATGACTGAGCGCTCATTGAACCAGACTTACAGTGAAGTCAATTATTGATATTAATTATGACTACAAATATGTTTTTGATTATTTTCAAATCAATGTTTAGAAAGTGATGACAACTTTAATCATGAAAACCAAACCATGAAAATGGTTTTAATAGCAATTTATTTGGTTTTGAATCAAATATTTAGAACTTATTTCTCATATTTTGCTTCTCTTTTTCCGTTTCATTGCCTTAAAAGAGATATTTCTTTTCAGATACGAAATCATTTGCGAAAACATTTATTGAATTCTTTATTTTATATAAAAGGAATACATTTTTTAAATTAAAGTTTTTTAAGATTTTAATACTTTTATGAATTATTTATTCTCTGAATTGTATTTTTTGATCGGAAAATCTTTTTTCCAATGACTAGAAATCTTTGCTCATTTCAACACTCATTTTAAGGACTAAATTATTTTTACTGCTTTTGATTCGATATATTAATAATTATATCACAATATCTTTAATCACAAACTGTTTGACAAATGTTTTATTGAAACACAGCTATTGTTAACTAATCATTGATTAAACTGATTATTGAAAACTTTATTCAATTTCGTCAATAAAACTGATTATTATTCAAATTTGAGTTATTTGTATGCAATTTGAGGGTAAATGACTCTCAAATCGATTTACTCTCACTTTGTTTTGCATTCAGTTAATGGGTGTGAATACAGACAATCCTCGGAATAGGATTTTAATGTCAATTTCTAGATATTCATTGCTAATAGAGTTGTCTTATGTGAGCCGATTCTAAGTTATTTAATCAACGATTGACTGTAAATCGTTAATTAGATATGTGTTAAAGTTTGATGTCATTCCTGGATGTGTTGCTTTTGAAATCTTATCCTTTAATTATTGAGTCAATCATCTAAGAGGGTCTCATTTAATTTGATTGACTGTCTCACATCAATTAACATGGCTTATCGCGAATAAATTGAAGTTAACGGACAAAAATAAAGAAAGATATGTCAGAAATGTATTTCTAATTATTTTAGATATTTATAATTAAAATCTCGCCTATCAGTGGATTTTTCTCGAATTATTAATACCTTCTGGCCTTCAATGTATTAATCTAGATCTTTTTATTGAGTTTTCTTTTGAAAGACGTAAAAAAAGCGTTCATTGAATCTATTTACTGATGTTACCTCTAACAAAATATATAAAAGTTGTGCCAAGAATAAAGTGAAAGCAAAGAATAATTAGGTTAACTCATAATTCTTTTGTCAAATCTAGTAATATCACCTTATTGCCTTTTCTGTAAGACGAGACCAAGAATCTCATTTGAAGTATGATTGCATTTCTTAAGTTTCTCCATTTGGCCAAAAAATCCTATTAATTCAATCAATGAAGTGATAAATTTCATCGGAAACGTGAAAAAATTAACTCGAAGAAAAACTTTAAGAAAAATTCAATAAAAATAAAATAAATCAGAATTTCCAGCAAATGATATAATCAATAATTCATATAAATTTAGTGTAAATTATTCTATAAATCAATTACAGAATTAGAGGACATTTTGTGGAAAACAGTTTCAATTGGAAAGAATATGAGAGAATATTTTTGTGCCAAAAAACCTTTTTATAACTGAATTTCTTAACACTGTTTGTTGAAAATTAGTTCCTGAATATCACGCCTTTCCTCTGATCTAAACATTTCAATGAATGAATGATTTCTTTGATAACTTTAAGCAAATCATAAAAAATGAATTGAAAACCAAAAGTAATATTAAATAAATTCTGTAAATATTGCGAAAATCATTGAATAATATTATGAAGTCGTCTCTGGAAGTGGTTTGACTTGAACTGAGTGCCACTCAATTGTTCGGAATCGTGTTGAGGCATATGCTGTGTCTATATTAGGACTGATACACATTATAAGTCACACCAACGCGACTCCAATGTAAATGTGGGCTCAGTTTGAAGACTATTTTTGCGTAATTAAAAGAGTGAGACAAATAAACTCAAGACATCAGCCAAACAACGTCTTCGCCACTAATCTAATTGATTTTGAAGTAGTTCTTCGTTTCGTATATTTTTACAATTAATTGATTAACTGATGAAAAGTAGTTTCAAGTATTGATACAATGGTTGAAACGGTTGAGGAAAGTTTGACGTATAAAATACTCAAATGGACTTTATTAGTGTCCAACATCTCATCAGTTATCGTAGACATACTTGTGGTGATCGGTGGTAAAGCGCTGGTCGGCTGGTTCTCAACTCTTCCAAAAGATGCTGAAGATCTCCCGATTCGGTTATTCTGTGTACTCGAGGCCATCATATGTGTGATCGCCATATTCGCTATAGTAATGAGACATTTCGTGGGCTTTTCTGTGCACTCGGCACTACTCATCTTGTACTTCTTGGCCTGTATCATATTCACCCGGGTAGCAGCATGGTGGCTTTGGATCTTTGCTGTAATTCTAGTATCTCTTACCCTTTGGTTTCTATATTTACTCTATAAGTTGAAACTAAGACTCGAGAATCCATACGGAGTTTAATTCAATTAATTATGAAGTCCTCTAATCTCTTATTTTTTCAAATAATTCAATAGTTTTTAAATGAATTTTAAGAAATTAAATAATTGTTTTATTTGTTTAATTCTCTCCGATTTACTCACAAATACTTTAATTGTAATAACAGTTTAATTCATTAATTCATTTGTTTATATATTCCTAAAACTTTACAAATCATTTGTTTACTTAACATAATTTAATTTTTTGATAATTTATGTAAATTTTCAGAGTATTAATGATAATTGAATTTGAAGTTTACAAACCAATTGAATGTTGAATTTATAATCAAATTAAAGGCATTTTAATTTGAACAATTGAATTGCTAAACTCATTAACGTCATCTGTTCCCCGTCTGTTCCTCATCTCCTATCAGATGAAGAGCTAATCACAAATATTTTGTTCATTTCCTCTGCTATTCCGACAATTAATTTGGAAATTATCCAAAAATCCATTTCTTAAGTAAATTCAAAGCATTTGTTTTATTTTTATTCAATTCTTTTGTATTCGATTTACATTTGATATATCTCTAAGTCTTGTATATCTTTGAATCAAAACTCTTTACAATATATTTAAGATATATTTAAAGTGAAAGGAATTTATTTTTAGACACTTTTTCTTTGATTTGAGTTCATTAGAAGATAAACTTGTCTTCAATAGAGGGATGTTTTCAGAATAGAGATGTTGAGAACAAGCAATGGATTTGAATGGAGTGGTGTTCACAACATAATAAAAACGAATCCTCTTTGATCTCGAAATTTTCCATTTTATCTCTTTATCCCATGGGAAAAAGTTATGTTAACCTTATCAAGTTCAATTTAGGCATCAAATCTTTCATTGATTTTGTTAAGATTAAGTCAAGAAAACTAAGAGATTTTCTCCTTTCAACTATTCCTACATTAGTTTACGAGGGCTTTAATTTTCATTAATTAGGTTTGGATTAAGTATTCATTTTCTCTAATATTCTTGAATTTAATCCTCTATGAAATCAAAATCAATGATAAGGACTATATTAAGTCAAAGGGGAGTTAAGTAATTTCCACGAATGAGATGATTATTGAGCAAGACGGTTCACTTTGAAATGATTCAATACATAATACATGAATAACCATAAACCTACTCATATCCTGAGGGGTGAACTGATTTGGTATGAGATTAATAATTGATTGGTAGTTAAATGATATTAAATCTAATTAATTG